>JAGDQP010060714.1:0-12159 GCA_022664845.1 Lepisma saccharinum
TGGAAATCAGTTAGAGTCACTTTACACACGAGTCTGTTTTCTTCTTCCGCGAACTTTAGGATGACTGATTTCGAAAATAAAGTTTGTATTTGTAACTAAGACCGTTAGTCACTACTAAAATGTATAAGTTCTACTAAAAATCAAAAAGTCGCACTGGCTTGACGAAACTAACAAAGTTCTCTTTTTAGACAAACGAACGACGAGTACAAGTTAACTGTTCAAAGTCACTGCTATTACTAGCATGCAGAATCAATGTAAATTGTGAGTATTTTTAATATTGAATTTTTTCAGTCTCTTTTCGTTCTTGTGGGGACAGAGAAGAGAAGGTATGCAACTCGGAATTTTTTCCTTTCTCAAACGTGGTAATCTCATGGTTTTGGTGATTGACGTCACATCCTATGTCATTCCTGGGAAGGTGATCTATGGTTCTTGTATGATATGATTTTACTTGGATCTCGGGAGAAGTAGATGAGTAATTTTCGGTTTAGAATTAATTCAAGGATTGCTTTTCGAATTTGGAAGGGAAAGAAGTAAGCTCTCTTGAAATGGTGTTTTTACTTAAATTCTCGTAGCCTTGTGGCTGTCGTAGAATTCTAAAATATGAGTAATATAGGATGTATTTATTCTTGGCTATTAGTCTGGAAGGGCGGTGATATCATGGAAGATTTTGATTCTCACATGAGTAATTATTGTACTTGTGGCTTGATATAATGTTTGTGCATCACGAAGCAAATGATTGTCTCTTTCCTTTAATAATGTTGTTCTGTTATGAACAAACACTTATGTATTTTTCGTATATTTTAACTGTGTAAAAGGGCTAATTTTCACCTTTGATTTATTCTAGAGTTTCTCTGATTTATATTAATTATATTCTCTGTTAATATTATACTCAAAACACTAATATATATATATACTTGTTGAAAGTATAAAAAATACAGAAATAATTATAATAATTTCAATTAATATAAATAAATGAGCAAGGGAAAGTTACATACTATCGTAACGAAAATACACTTCTTATATTAGAAGATATGTATGTATATGTACGTGAGACATAGGTACTGAAGACAGAGAATGCAAAGCAATTTGAAAGAACTAACAAGACGATGCTTTTGAGAATTTCCTGAGATTCATTAGTTAACTGTTTAAGTGAATTGAACAATAAAAAAATTAGAATAAATAGATTCCATGTTTTTCGTTAAATCAAAACACAGATATGCATAAACTAGTTTTGGAGAAACATATTAGAAGGTGAACAAACTGGTTATAACAAAGAGAAGATTAAGCAAAACCTGGCGTGATACAATGAATGAAGACAAAAAGCAAATAATATGCTCTACACATGAATAGCTTGAGAAACTGGAATATATAATAACGACAATGAAACCAGGGTGAATAGGAGTAACTTATGAAGAATGATAAAATTTAATATAACAATCTTCTTATAAATGTAAACAAGATTTTTGCTAACAAACTTATGTAGCAAATCAGGCAGGTTAGTTTGAAAACTAGTAAAAGAGTTGAATGTATTATTGGGTATCAATCAGAGCGTTTAAAATAATCTTAATGTTTTGATTTCGCTAAGCGTTCAAAATTCAAAAAATAAAAACTGTTATTATTAGAGACGAAATGCAATGTTGTTTCAAAAATACACAAAAATATTTTCATGAATGAATTCTTATGAAACAAGAATGAAAATTAATTATATACATATTTGTCAAAGGAAATCCGTAGTTTCGGAGCTATAAATGCCCAAAGTTAGCACACTTGTTATAAATGACGTAGTATTTCGACAGTTAACTTGTGTCGGCTTAGTAAATGAAATCCAAGTTGAATCCAAAAAATGTATTTCAGCGAAGTTTAGAATTAAAGAGTGCAGCTGCAAAGACAATTAGTATCCATATCCTTGTCAGCCACTCATCGTCAATATCATCATAATGAAATATTTTTGTGAGGAATCTCTTCTAAGTTGCACTCCTAAATCGTCATCATTTTTCAATTATAGTCTTTTGCTACAACTTTGATTGCCGTTTTCTAAGCCGTCATTACGTCATTAATTGTCGATATATTAGTCCCTTACACTTAAACGATGGCTCCCTATCTTTTTGTGGAACCCGTAGCTCTAAATCTATGCATTTCTTGACAAAGATGGACAAAATCAATTTTCTTCTTTGTACTGTGTAGAATTCGTTCCTGGAACTTTGCCGTGTATTTGTTAGTATTATTCTGTTGAAGTTAAATATGACAGACACAGTTAGTATAGCAGTGGTGTAGATTATTATGGCAATATTTTGATTTAAGAGAGTATGTAGCATTTCAAGTCTATGCGTTTCAGTCTAGCTACTACACAATTATTATCTACAAATAGCTTATTGAAATTCATACTAATATTGATCTGTTCATTTATTATAATAATCCTTGAGCCGATAATTACTGTTTCTGTAATGTATGCAGAGAAAACGATTTTCCAGAGCATTGTATTAAATTAGGAATACACTAAATTCCCGATATAAATACCACTAGTCTTCAGCCATTAAACATAACCCACATAATACAACATTAAATAGTCTTACGTCGTATTATCAATACAAACCTTAGACCTAATACTATAAATCACATGCATCTATGCATTATTTGCATTCTTTCACTATTTTTGTAACATTATAAAATGGGTGGGAAATAAATATATACGCGTCTATATAACCAGTATTCTATTTGTGAAAGAAAAGAATTTCTCAGAATGTAATACCTTCACGCTAGAGGGACGAATTTTGCAGACAGGGTAAAATCCCAATTAACCTCGTTACAAATCAAGTACTATGTAGCACTGAAAAGTACTTTGTTACGCATTTGAGAGCATATTCTTAATTACATACAAAATTTCTCTTCATAAAGAGCTGGAAAAAATTATAATAGTTTGTGATTTTGAAACTGTGCATGGTAATTGATAGGGCAGCTCCATTAAGATCACTTCATGACCCTTGTACTTGTAACTTTTTCATGTAAATTGAGATTTTTCCAATATTTGGTTTCAGATTCGGTATGCTACCTTAGCGGAGGTAAGGTGAGGTTAACTAAGATTTTATTAAGCACAAAAAAGAAAAAGAAAAGATGAAGTGATTACAGTTGATCAGCCCCGGATTAAAATATTCCTTACGTAAAGTAATTTAGCCATTTCTAATGAAACCTAATTCGGAATTAGCTCATTTATGGGGGGAAGAAAACTATAAGCTTCACTTCTTGTTTAATTTATGTACTACTTTTGATAGTATGAGATGGCATAAATAAAAAAATGGTCATGAATTTATTATGCAGAAACAAGTTCTTTTCGACTCTGACAGTTACTACCAGCCTTGAGAATGTGTCCCCAAACTTCAATTTTTAACTAGCAATGGACGAAAACATTCGTTAGTTTTCTTTTCTTCTTCCTGTATCTCGCACCTATGCATGCGCATTTCTGTTCTTACAACGTTGTCAGACGATTGTCACTCACCACCAGTACACTAACTAATATAAAGCTAAGCACGCAACTAAGTTAGTAATTTGTGTTTCTGAATAAGAAAATTTCGTATGGTGTTAACATAGTACTAACTAATCACGCAATTATCTACTAATTAGTGAGATCTTGCTGAATTCAGCAACCTATGTTTTAGTTTTGTCAACTAGATGCGTGAACTTTGGATTAACAATCGTCTTGATTTTTATGAACGTAAGTGCATATTCAAAGTAAGAATTTTGATGTAACTTATACCTTCCTTCTGTACTGTATTTCTCTTGATAAAGTGTGTTTTTGGTGATAAACTGAAACTGGAAACTTATGTAAGAAACTCTTTAGGAGACCATCCTCTTTTACATAAAACAAGGTAATATAATACCTAAGGCAGCATAATTTCATTTTGAAGATTTTTAATGGGGTGCTGCAGAATATAAAAGCATCCATTGATATAATAAACTTACCATTGTAATTTATGATATCATATATTTGCAGTCAATTAATCTTTGTAAGAGACTGACCTAGAACTATTTGTTTTCTTTTTTTATTTAATTTCCTACACGACAGAGTTTTATGTAATTATTCAAGAAAGCTCCGTAAAAGGAGTTATCTCTTAAGGAAACATCTGAAGAAAACAGGACAAAAAGCTAAGTGTTGAAATACTTTGACATGACATTATAGTTACTTGTATTACAACTGAAGTATTTACAAATTTATACTTTATTTAGCTGTACTTTTCATTGCTCTTTATATTTATTCAGTTGCAGATTTTGGGTTTTACTTCTCTACTAATTTGTATGTTTCTTTTTGATTTGTTAATAATGTCTGCATTATTAATATTGTTCGTGTACTTTATTTTTAAGAAGGATTGATCGAGCATGTTTTAACTTACCATGCACTTTCTCTGTTGAAAACTGTGCTATTCTGATATGGAAGGATAAGAAATCAACCTACTCTACATCCATCAACTGTACTAAATACAAAAGATGATAGCAGTGAATTATTTAGGGAACATAAACAGCTCGATTAATTCGTTCATAATGTAAAATATTTTTGTCTATTTTGTCCTATAGGTTTTGTCCAGAGATCGCGACAGGGAACTCGATCTAAAATAGAATAATTTTCTTTACAAAATGCAATTGATTCTCCTCTCTTCGATCTATATATTCTTCAACAAAAGGCAAACTGTTTAATGTGCAAAATGAACTAAGTAATTCGTCTTTCTCTATCTTTAACAGGTCTCTGTCATCTAGTATTGAAATTGAAGGAAACTTCATAGTTGATACGATTCTTGCCGCTGCAAGAACTCAACTCCTCGCTAATGGCTTCGACCGAATCCCCATCCCAGATGTTGATAAGAACTTCTGCGCAAAGGTAATATGTTTCGTATCTCTTTTCCTCTGTACGTTTTCTATTTCTTCTACATTTTCTGTTATTGTTATTTCCTAGGTCTGATGGGAAAATTATCCTTCGAAAATGTTGGAAACGCTGAAAAGTTATGTTATTAGTCGCTAAAACTCATTCCAAACATTCATAACAGTTCATTCGTGTTATTTGGTAAACTCTCATTTAGTTACAATCTAAAGGAGGATCTATTCTTTTATTAAATATGAATTCGGTAATTAACATTTTGTAATCACACAGAACCGGGAAATCGAGTTAGTAGGCTACCAAAATCATGGGAAAATAAATCTTCAGGGCTTGATATTTCCAATACCATTAACAGTAGAACTGAGGTGGCATCGTACTTTCAAAGACTTCAAATCTGATATATCCAAAAATGCATATTCCAAAATTGTGTATTGGGCTCGCAAGGGATTCCCCAAAGGATTTCCCAGGGGATTCCCAGAAACTCTGTGAAGTAAAGATGGGTCGAAATAAGCATGAATTGGACTACCTTCCAACAACTAACAATAATTCGTTTGAGGCAAGTCGATATCTCAGATTTCCTTTACGGACGATTTTTAGAAAAGGATTCGTGGTTGTATAAAAAAACACGAGTATTTTACACAAATTTCAACGAAAGTTTGATGTATTTGTTATCAGTAAAAGAGACTGTAATAGCCCCGTTAGATGGCAGTGATTACCATTATCATCTTAACTCATACAAAAAATCGTCTTATTCGTGCTTATTTCGACCCACATTTACACCACAGAATGTTTGGAAATATCCTATTTCCTTTGGGGAACCCCTTGCGCATCCATTACACAATTTTGGAATATGCCTTTCTGGATAGAGCAAGTTTGAAGTCTTTGACAGTATCATGCCACCTCAGTTCTGCTGTTAATGTACTCGAAATACCAAGTTCTAAATTTAAAATTCCCACGTTTTCAGCAGCATATAGCGCTAAACCAAGCATTTGTGCACCCTCGATGCTCTAAAGTTGTTTTCTTACATTCATGTCAGGAATCTCGTGAGGTAGTTTTATCGGTGTTATTTTGCAACACACTATATATACACGAATTTTCGTATGAGTAAAGATGATATATGTAATCAACGACATCCAACCGGGCAATGATATTCAATCTACTTGAAAAAAAAAAACCGTTCGATAAAAGTATGAAATTCTTGATTGTTATGGAACCACGCATTTTTCTTCCCCCTAGAAAATCGTCTGGCATAATGTAATTTGCTTGAGATATCGACTTGGAGTAAACGAATTATTGTTCCCTGATGGAAAGCTGTCCCATTCACACTCATTTCAAGCCATCTTTACGTCAAAAAATTTCTGAAAATCCTCTACTTTCTTTGGAGAATCCCTTGCGCGTCTATTCCGAATTTTGCAGTATGTATTTTGGATAGTGGAGATTTAAAGTCTTTGACGGTACCATGCAGCATCAGTTCGTGGTGTTAGAAATATGAAACTTTAAGGATTATTTTCCCACGTTTTCGGCAGCCTGTAACTGTGGAATCTGGCTGAATTTCCACAGGCTTGACTGGAACTCTTTTCTTTATTTTTTGTTATACTGTAATCTCTCGAAGTTTGTCGATGTAGTTTTAAACACACTGTTTATAAGATGTTAAAATAAGGATAGAAAAAAGATACTTACATATGAAAATACTAAGATAGGGAACAAACTTAAAAAAAAGACAATAAAAATACGGCAACATTTCGCCGAAGACGTGTTCACCTAGAAAAAAGAAAGGAGAGGAGAAGGAGAAGGACAAAGAAGATTCGTGCTTGGAAGCCGCGATGTTAAAAACTGAAGCCAGGTAAAGGAGTGGCCAGGTTATGGAAGCTGGAAAATATACAGGTTGGACAAAAATTAGTTGTCAGTATTCTAGAAATGAAAAGTTTTCATCAAACAAAGAAAAAGTTGTTTTGAAGAAATGTAAAATAAAGCTTAGTTTCGGAGATAGCGGTGTTCGAAGTTAGCCTCGCATCGTCATAAGTGACGTGATATCTCAGCAAATAATGTTCTAAGCCGTGTCTGTTTATCAAATCATAATCGAAGTTGTACCCAATACCAGTCAGCCAAGTTTATGATTGAGGGAGTGAACCATAGACGGACTTTGCAACCCAATTTTGTCAAGGAATTAAATGGTTTAATAGGGCAAGCAAAGAAATCCCCTTTAAGCTGTATTCGTCAATCATAAACATAATTTAATAGTTGTATTCAGTTATATTATTTTGTGTCGAGATATGACGTCATTTATGACGAAGCCTTACACACTTCGGACGCGTCTAGCTCCGAAACTACTATGCTTTATTTTACATTTCTTCAAGGGAAGTTTTTTCTTCCTTTGATGAGAACTTCACGTTCCTAGAATATTGACAAATATTTTTGTCCACCCGGTATATATCAACCATTCCAGTTGTCGTGCATGTTACATTTTTTCTCTTTCTAATGATCTTTTTTTTAAGTAAAAGAAAATAATGTTGGTTTTTACAACTAGAAGTAATGTGAAACATAATTATCGTTCTACAGAGAACATTTTATTGATCTAAATGTGTTACAGTTGAGGGAATTGATGAAAATGTGCCGTCATGGATGTTACAAAATTCGTGAAGTCACTGCACAGGTTATCAAATTAAACGGACAAACCCTGGTCTCTGCCTTACCAGAGAAAACTTTATGATACACTTGTAGTTTGCGTCAAAATTGTCAAAGTCTGATGCTAATCAATTATTTAATTTCAACACTGTCTGTGAAATTTTATACAATGATTTTTAGAGTTACGGATGTTATAATAAAATTGTCACGGAAATTACAGCTGACTTTTAACCTGTTTTTTTTTTTAAAAAAAAACTAATTTTATTTTATTTATGACCTTTAGGCATCTAAGACTCAAGCCGGGATAGGAGGGAAGTGTCAGCCAGTTCCCAAGTTGAAGGTACTATCACGGCATTTGTCTGGTGTGACTGAGGAAAAATTCTGGAAAAACCTGAGTCAGAATGGTAGGCTGCTGGTATTGAACTCACGACCTCCTGAATGCAACGTCAACGCTCTATCACTGAGCTACGGTGGCTCAGTATTAAAAAGTCAAATGAAAACATATACATGTTAGAGAGTCAGTCTGAAACATTTTTGTCGCGGACGTTACATTACGAACATGAAAACACTGTTTTAATTAAAAAGTGCAATTTACTGGTGCTTTCAGATTCAATATGTAATCTCTGTAAACATGTTTTTAATACTTGACAATTAAGTTTTTAGGTTATCTGTTGATGCTACTAACTTTTAAGACAGAAATAGGACTTCCGTATCCTAGCCAAATCCAGGAATATTCAACCATCATAGAAAAGTAAAAGCATACTTTTTTCTAATGGACTCGTCCAGGTGATAGAATTTTGGACCTGTTACACTAAAGGAAAATAGATTTTTTTTTGTCTGCAATAGATGATATATAAAAATTATGAACAATTTGGCATTTTCCTTCAGAACCTAAATTCTATCGATCTCAAATTAAATTAACTCATGAAAAAGTAAATTTAAGTCAAAATAAATTTCTAAATACATCAACAATCTAGCCATTCTTTCTCATCTAAAGCGTACATATATTTTTTTCTTCTAGTATATAAGCTGTTTTATCACGGAAGATTTAATCAATAAAATTAACTACATTTTTTTCTTTGGATACCACTCTGCTGGAGACTTTTCTTTAGTCCACTCAGTTTCCTATCAAACTGAATACCAGAGTGTCATCGCACAGGGGATACCACTATATTGACATAATTTAACTTAAAGTTCATTCAATAAGGTTTAAAGTTCATTTTAATACACTAAAAAAAATTTAAACAAGTTAGTTAGCATACATACTCAAAAATAAATCAAAATATGAAACAAGTCCTCATAAAATACAACAGAACTCCGGGATCCTGTCCCCGCAACGAAAAACAATTTAGAATTTACGAGAAATCATCTTTCTTGGACATTCCCCTTCTTTCCCTATACTCTTCACTTGCAATAGCACAAAAACGTAAACTGGTATGATTAAGAGAAATATAACACCAATCTCATTACTGGCTTGTGAAGGCACCTACATGAATAAAGACACAACATTATATCTTCACGGATTTTATACAAAGGCAAATCGAATATTGATACATCAGTGAAAGAAACTTGCTACATTATATACTAAATACGTCCTAACGCAGACAAATATATTCTAATAGAAAGTCTGGTTTCCATTTCTCGATACAATAGTAATAAAGAAAAGAACACTTTTTCATAAAAATACAAACAGTTTAAAGTTGTTTTAAAGTGTCACTTCATTAAAAATGGTACTAAATATTCCATAGGATAAATTTTGCAAATGGTTGCACACTACGTTAATTACACATATTTTATTAATTTACATGTTCTAAATTGTTCAGTGCCTCTAATACATAACATTTCAACAAATTTGGCCGCGTTATTTTCGCTTCAATGTCAATATTTTCCTAACACCGTTGCCCTTCTACAGTTTCTGACAACTCTAATAAAATTTTGGCAGTTACCTAAAAATTTAAATTCTTATATTTCTTTTTTAATTCCACTTTAACTACTCAGACTTTCATACTTTTTCTTTTCTCATACCTATCTTCTTTTGGTAGTGATATTGTAAATATGTAATTTCTAACTTTCCACCATCTTTATGTGTAATATAAATGTCATAACTAAAGTTATGATTCTATTTTGCAGCCCTTTTTTCTCCCAGTTTGTGGTTCTTTTAAGGCAACAAAAGGTTGGGCAGGGACATTATCGTCTGTGAACAGAACCGGAGATTCCAAAATCATATTTGGAGGAGGAAACATCACTGTGACTGTTGACAGTGTTAAATTCGAGGAGCTTAAAGTAAGTAATTAAATTTTAACTTCATGCAAATTTGAATAATTTATTACGTACATACCTCTACGAGTGCAATGGTTAGCTATTATTTTTATGTATAGCATTTAACGAAATGAAATTAAAAGACATAGAAGACATTAAAAGACTTGCAATCGTTATATGTCAACCTAATTTAAAATCATATTAAAATCCTTAATAGGATACTTCTTTAGTTTAAAGTTGATCTTAAAATTTTAAGGTCGATCTTACGAATCTTTAGACTACATGTTTATTTTCTAATTTGTTTAAAAAATTATAGTTATAGATTTTCACTTATCACATAAAAAATGTCATTTTACAAAACAAAACAAAAAAATGTACATTTCCTTTCATAAAGCCTAGTTTGCGGAATTGTCTCCAATTCTCTTATGCGTTAGAAAATATTTAAGTTGATTTAGTATTACTTATATGTGAGTAATACAAGAAGTAGCGTTATAACCCTAGTCATTTGGTGCGAATTAGTTTCAGTAGCATTGTCCTTAAACTAAAGAGACTCTATGCAGTGAGGCATTTCTAAATAATAGTAAAATAACTACTATTACTTAGGAATAGGTCATGATTAGGGATAATTTTATTGAAACTTTACATTTACGGCTTTGCAGGACTTGAAGCCGTCATGACTTTACTATTGCAGAGACAAGAAATGCTGAAGATAGTGGTCACGAACTGTGCTCTAGGAACCACTCCGGCATTCATTATACGGGAGTTAAGAAACCCTGGAAAACTTTAGTCAAGGCTGCACGAGTGAGCGTCGCTTCTCCGGTGGTTATGCGAAGTCATCGATTGCAATCAATGTGCGACAAGGGTTGGTTTGTACACAGTAGTTATTCTGAAATAATAGTCGCACTTAATTAAACACAAGTAGAAACTTTCGCATTAAAGGCTTGATCACATAAGAGAAGAGAATGGTTAGAAGGGGAGGACAATGATTATTGACCGTAATATTGAATAATCGAAGATTGATAATATGATAACCTGATCAATAGAATCTTTGGAATCTTGATTCTCAGTTACTAACTACTAAGAATCTGTAGAAAGCACTGAACGGTAATTGGTATTTACTCCCGTCTTTTGATCATGCATACATGATATTACACATTATGAGTTAAAATTATTTACAATTAATAAAGTGTCATTGTACATATTACAAATCAATTACAAGAACAATGCAAGCAAATTACAAGAGTATTTTATTTTCTTACAGTTTACCTCTATATATTCATCTACAGTGTAAAAGCACTTAGAGAGTAAGAAACACTCTTTAATACACATCTAAACTTACAACAACTGGTGTCAGATCCTTTATAGAGATAGGTAATTTATTAAATAATTTTGATCCACTACAGGCAATAATTTTATGACACATATCGATACTTTGGGAATATAAATGAAGATCACTTTTTTTAGCTATAGTGTTATAACTATATACTTGATTATTTGTAATCGATATGTTATTCGTTTTCACATATGTTAAAATTTGAAATAAATATTCTCAGGGAAATGAAAAAATATCCAAGTTTTGAAACAGAACTTCGCATGATGACTATGGATCTTACATTATTAATATTCTAATTACTCTCTTCTGACGCCTAAATATCAGTATGATCTTAGGGTCAACTCCCCCACCTCACTTTATTTCATTAGAGAATAGAAGGGGCAATAATATAAACATTTAGCAGCAGCAAAGTTACAAGTTTTCATGATTCACTTTTTAGCATAACATGTTTGCTTAATTTATTTGCTGTATCTTCAATGTGAAATTCCCAATTGAGATCACTACTGATTACAATACTACAAAATTTACCAAAGATTATACTGAATTGGTCCTTAAAAATACTAAGGGTAGGTTCAGAAGAGAGGTTTAGTGTCTCCGAAAATTCATAACACTTGTTTATGCAACATCCAGTAGCTACCCATTATTGTTCAGCCATTGGTTATCTATGATTGTTTTCTCACTATTAAAGGATAAGGATTCCAAGCTTTACCAGTGAGTAGAAGTCTTGTGTCATGATCATATAAAGTGACCTCAGATAAACTCTAATTATTTACAAGATCATTGATATATAATAAAAGAAGGATAGGTCCAAATATTGAACCTTGTGGCACACCACGAATTATCTTTGTTGAGACACACATATTTGGATGTTCCAGTTTTGGATTATGTTATTTATACAATCTATCTGCACTCAGTAAGATAAGATTGATACCATTTGTGTGCAACACCTATCATTCCATATATGGACATTATTTTGAGTAAAATGTGTCAACATCAAATACCTTACTTAAGTCTAGAGAAAGTTCTAAGCATATTATTATTATTATTATTATTATTATTATTATTATTATTATTATTA
>JAGDQP010060717.1:0-12159 GCA_022664845.1 Lepisma saccharinum
GCAAGCTGGAAATCGAGGCGAAGTCCAATGACTTGGCGTCGAAATCATTTGTACTCCCGACTGATGGATACTTGGGACACCCACTCCCCCGAGTGTTGGCGAGACCAAAGGTCCGAAGAGCTCCCCAATGGCGCACTTCCCAGTCTCAACGAGCTAGACCATCCAAGAATCTGCTGCTAAGAACTAGGCGCTATCCAATGGTTCCGCCCCCTTTCCTCGGGCCCCAGGGGCCAGCGTCAATGAAAGTACATCCTTTCACATCCTTTAGCATTGCATGGAGGTTCAAATCGCAGTAAAAGAGGAGATGAAATAATGAGTCATCAATGGATGAAAAATGAGGTGAAAGTGAAACTCCTCTCTACTGGTCCTCCTTTCAAGCAGCGTAGATGTTTAGCTGCGAGGGCTGATTGCAGCCAGCAAAAGCCAGCTGGACGATGGGGTCGCCAATTCCCTACGCCGTATACGAGCAGCGATGGTCTGCTGCTCGGGCTATGTGATGATGCATCACGTTGCGGCCCGTAGGCCTGCGATGAGGTCGCCAATCCCCTACGCAAGTGGGAAGGAAAAATTCTCAATAGAGAAGCACTCTGGCCCTGCTATTGGACTTCCCATAGGCAGCAACGATGTTACAAGCTGCCAGGGCTGATTGCAGCCAGTAAAACTGACTGGGCGATGGGAGCGCCACTTCCCGACGCCGGGTTAATAATTATATAACTCCTAATGTGTACAGCAAGTTGAAGTATGAAGCACCTGTACAAAGCTCGCAAAACTAACTTGAATGTTGATCAGTCAGCAATGTAAATGGAAGCAAACCCTATGGAGATATTGCTTTCTCAATAATTATATGCAAGGAGTGATATTTATTTATCAGGACGTACGTTATCTAGCTAGGAAATATATAAACTCTTTAAAGTAGCACGAAAGCACCCTTGCATACGTGTGGCGCAAAGCTGGTTAGGCTCCAGAATGCTAGTCTCATTTCAAGAATTTATATCTTTGAAAGAAGTGAAGACTCACAATGTCATTTTTGTAAAGATAAAAATAAAGCGTGTAAACGGAAATAATATGCTTTCTATGATGAATTGTTTAGTACGAGAGGAAACACATTATTTTATTAGTGATTCTTTAAATGAAGTAAATAGAAAACTTTCAACCAGCACGGAAGAAACAAAGATCAAGACCCTAATAAAGCTAATAAAAGGTGCGAAAAGGAAGATAAATCTGACATGCAGGTACAAATTATAAAAGTATTCAAGAATTTTCGGGAAGATATTGACAACTTTGTCAAAAGTTAAATTGAATTTGAATTTAATTTAAAGCCTTTAGGCAACTTTGGTTCAGGTCGGATGGATGATGTGATAATATGTGAAGACAGTGGGAGGAAACGGGAACATCCTGAGAACACCCACGCACAAGATGTTTGTATACCACAAAACCCACATGGCATGAGCAGGGATCGAATCGATGACTGCACACACTAAAGGTAAGCGCTCTACCACTGCCACCGTAGTTCCATCAGAATATTGAAAGAAATGCAGATAGTTTCAAGAACCAAGCTAGTAAGTAGTCACTCATAAGATTTGAATGAAAAGATTCATGTGAAACAGATAACATAAAATGAATTATATCTTATTTATTTTCGCTGATAAAGTTAAGGCTATTTAGCCTCCTCTTCTGCAATACCATTTACATTATTAACATAGTAATATAAAACAGAGAAATATCAAGTAGATGGATAAGAAGCTGCAGGATAGAATGAATGTAACGAAGGAAGATTTGTGTAAGTTTATAGAAGAGTAGGAAGACAAAATAAGTATTTTTAAAGAAGGTCGATGGGCAAGATGTGAAGTTATGAGACAAGGTTGACAAGTTAAAGAATGAGTATACAGCAAGAGTTCCTAGTGTAGAAGAAAATGCAAGATTCGCTAATTAGAAGGCGATCATCTGAAAGACAGTTCATTTAGTGTTCCAAAGCAATATTTAATGGGTTTATCCAGAAAACATCCTGATTGCGATTCTATCGGACGAAATTCGTGGAAACTAACAGCTCAATTATGAATGAAAAACAACACAAGATCTGACCAAATATTAAACAGTACTTTAAACTTTGATGCCAATGATTACACGGAACTCATTTCGTAGAAAAACAGAATGGTTACGGAGTCTCCGATATCTATGATACTATCAAATGCTGATCTCGATTTCATCACTGAAGGCGATAACACTTCTCTTCAGTCCCTTCCTAAGTGTTCTCTCTCCCTTGCCATAATACACAGGCAGTCCAGAGAATAGGGAAAGAAGTTAAATCCTCTTAATCACAACTATCTTGCAACAAAAAGTTATATGCAGGCTAGACTAGTTGACCGGCGGATAAAGCCAAAGTTCTGTACAAAAATTGATCTCGCAATCTAATGGTCCGTGCCTCAATGGTTGGTAGGTTGGGTGGACACAGGCGGGACTCTGGTCGCAGCCATCTCCTCGCGGTGAGTCCTGAGTAGTTGAGCTGCGTTTTGCAGCTATTCTAGCTCAGAGTTGTGAGATTTGCTGTACCACACATACAATTTTAATACCATTCAGAATGTTAATATCTGAGAAGATGTTTAAATTAAAATTTAATTTTACTGGAATAAATGTTATTTGTACAGATACAAGCATACAATTTGAATTTATTTATGACTTAGGAATTCTTCTACCACGTCGTTTATCATAAGGGACATTTCATGCAAAAATAGGCAGAAAAAAGGTGAATGGTGTAATGTAGTAGAAGGATAGTAGAATAGAATGATGTAATAAAAAATAATGGGTTCTTGGTGGGAAGTATATCTGCAAGGTACTTTTTTGTTTTCATATCATTATTTATATATAATTACGTTGACTTTGTAATATCATACAATTAATATCTCAGGAGGATCACCAGATGTTGATTTGAGACTTACCCAATATGGAAAAGAAGATAATTTCCTATACAATGGTGCAATAAAAACATAGGATTCTTGGTGGGAAGTCCATCTATAATGAACGTTTCTTCTTTTTACATCATTATATAATTATAATGGTGTCGACATTGCAACATATAAAGACGAATATTTCAGTAAGATTACCAGATAGGAAGTGCACAATTGGAAAAATATATAATTTCCTATAAAGATACGTAATAAAAACAGTAGGATCTTAGTGGAAACTCCATATGAAAAGCATTTTCTTTTTGTTTGAGTATACTGTAGTTATAATTAAAGTTTCGCTGTTTGGACGGTTCTAGGTGCTAAACGGTTAATCGGACAAACACGAAATTTTATGTGAATGTGGTTAACGTCTTGTGGAAGAGAAATATTGAATAAACAATTCCAATTATAACCTTTCAGTATGTGTTTACACTATATGGACACTTTACAAGCACTTATCATATTCACATTATCACAAGCGCTATATTAACATTTTCAAATTATGTACAGTATATTTGTGGGTTTACCAAAAGCCATTCAAGCTACAAAATAAACTCAAAATATTATCTATCTATATCCAGGACAGTTGGTTCAGTGGTAGAGTGCTCTCTGATTTGCGGCGTTCTTTTAATATTGGTTTGGGCCACGTGGATTTTGTCGTCGACAAAATCCGAGCGCGTTAGTATCATCGGCCTCTTCCCCACTTTCCTCATTCGATAAGCTCTCTCATCATCAGCCATTCGGTCTGAGCCAAGGTTGTCTAAAAACATTAAATAAAATTGGAGTTCAAATTCAAGCATAGAACTATGAGCAGCAGTGCTAAACGAAACATCTCCAATCGTGTGTTAGATACCACTGTTATTATGCTCGTCTTCCGATCGTCATTTTTTGGATGTTCACTTGATAAAACGTGTTCTCCAGGTACTCGAACTAGAACTAGTTCTCCCATAACTAGAAACCGCTGCGGTTAAGATCAGGAGATCGGAGTGGGCAAGTATTTGGAAATTATAGTATATCTGCTTCCCTGATGATATACTATCTTCAGTATCTCTCTTCCACATGTCATTAACCACATTCACATAAAATTTCATCTTTGTCCGATTGACAATTTACCATCTAGAACCGTCAAAACAGCGAAACTTTAATTATAATTAATGTATGTTAGAACAAACAAAATGCTTTGCATATGGAGTTCCCACTGAGATTCCACTGTTTTTGTACGTCACTCTATATGAAATTCTATGCTTTCTCCAATTGTGCGCTTCCCATATCAGCATCTCATGTTCTTTCTGAGATATTCAGTGCATTATGTTGCAAGGTACACAACATTATATATATATATATATATATTATGATGTAAAAACAAAAAGTACATTGTTGATCGACCTCCCACCAAAAATCCTCTGTTTTTATTGCATCATTACCTTCTCTTTCTAATGGTGCAAGTCCCAAATCCACATTTTCCGTTCTACCTGAGATATTAATCGTATGATATTGCACAGTCAACGGTAATTACGAGATATTAAGAATCATATAAAAAGTGTTTTGCAGATGTAGATCCCACCAAGAATCCACTGTTTTTATTACTCTATTTTAAATAAACTTTCTGGTATTTTTCATAGTGTAGGTCTCATATTTGTATCTGGTGTTCCTTTTAAGATGTTCATGCTATTAAACTGCGAAGTCCACACCAATATATTTAATGACGTAAAAACTGAAAAGTGTTTTGGAGATAAAGTTCTCACCGAGTACTTACTGTCTTTATTACATCATTCTATAGGAAGTTTTCCTCTCTTCCAATGGTGCAAGTTTAATATCTGTATCTAGTATTCCTTTTGAGATATTCGCGCTATTATATTTCATGGCGAACATAATTTCAGAAACTTTTTTTCCTCAAACATAAAGTCATTTCTTGAAATCTATAGATTCTACCCCAATTATTGTTATCAAATTCTGTTTCTCTGATGAATTTTACATAAGAAGCCCCTGATTTTTTGTTTATGCAAATTCACAAAGCATGAGTTTGAAAAATTCAAATTCAAATCGATGTGTCTTTGTAAAGCGCCGATCGTGACAACATTTAAGGAGAACGCATGCCAAATTCGAATCGCTGTAACTCCCAACATAGGTTGCCTAGAAACCTGTAAGTAAATTTATACTATAAACCCGTCCAAGAATCAGTGTGCTAAATTTCATCAAAATCTTAAACCATGGGTGACATACCCTGCCTGAATTGGCATGGAATGTAGGTATGGTACCCAGACCGAGGTTGTTCTTGGTCTCGTCTCGAAATCGAGAACAAGACTAATGTTCAGGAATCGACACGAGACCGAGACTTATCTCTCGAGACTCTCGTCTCGATCGAGACTATAAGCTCTAATGTCGATAATATTCATTTAATGCTTTTGTTCATGTTATTTCATACTAGAAGTCTTGTGACAATTAGTTTCATTCTGATAAATTTTATTTAACATGTTATATTGTAGTTTGGAAATATGACGATAATTCAAATAAGTAGTCAAGTTATCAATGCCAAACTATTTTCGGTTGTCTTTCAGTAATAATACAAAAGTGTTTGGTATTGTTTCGGAGACGGATAAATATAGACATTTCTTTTCATCTGCGAATTTTTATCCGAATGCTTTCTTCCTGCTAATAGTCTTTTACTTCTGATGACATTCTCTAATTTATACCAGCCTCAGGTGGACTGATCCCGTAAAGATTGTAAAGCATACGTCAAGAAGTCAAACTGACTAAACTGTAATATAGATCTATTCTTACACCATTTAATTTATTTTTTTTAAAAAAATGGAAAGATTTCTGCAACACTAACCGGTAAGGTAAACCCACCAGTTCTCGGCATGCTAAGGTGGATTTTGCAGAAAGTGCTTTCTATAGATCTATGTGTAAGAAACAACCCTACTTTTCTCACTACATTATCAACTTCTGGTCTCGAGTGATAATGAAATAGTATAAAAGTATTCGGTAATTTGCATTATAGTCAGAGAAATACGTTTCTTTACAACCCTAATTTTGCTCCAGCAGTTGTCACCCTAATTTTTCCTGTTCCCCTATATACGTCAGTCACATCAATGCACCAGTAGTCGTCACCCAATATACTAGAAGATAAGATAAAATTAATTGTATGGGCGGTAACAGCACTATTGCTTACGCCCGTCCCGATACGGGAGAAGCCCCTTATCTTGGTTATATCAAAATTTAGCTGTTAATTAAAATAATAAAAGAAAATAAAAGATGAAGATGTAAAAGGTCTTCACAATCAGTAGACTGGTGTAAATAGCCAGTATAACAACGAAGCCTGTAAATGCACCCTCACAAGATAAAACACAATTACTCTATAAAACCTAACAGCTAAAGAGCATAATCATATAAAATAAACGGTAATCATAAAAATCTCTGCAGAAACAAGTAAAAATATTACCCTTTAAGTTTAGGTTTATACCTAGGTTTCCATTTCCTTCCCACGAGATTAAAATCAATATCCATTACGTGGTCATCAATCATGTCTGAAGCCAATAATGAACTTGGTTCATCGATAGTATGTGCAGACTCTTCCTGAGCTAATTGAGCAGCCAAAACGCTCGTCAAAGTCTTAATGCTTGTAGCGAGAGAAGTTCTGGCTAATTTGGAGACTTTATAAGGACAAAAAGTAGTCTTAAGGCGTGGAGTTCTAGAACTCTGCACAGGTGTTTTTGTCCCTTACTCTGTGTCGGCATATAGCGAGAATTCTCGGATCCTTTGGAGGGCTGCGGAGGATCTACATGCACATCAGAGTCTGTTTGTGTTGATACATTAACTGTCTGGGTACCAACCGAGACAATTTTAAAGGATAATCGTGCTGCTAGCGTGGAAAACGCACAAGATGGAAGGGTGCGTTGGGACTCTTTTACCCGACGTTTTGCATCTCCAGCAGATATTTTTTCAATCACCGGACAGTCACGCGACTAGGCCGTGTGATCACCCATGCAGTTAACACACTGAGGTTTCAGTGATTTACAAGGATCCGCACCATAACTACCGGTACCGCATATTGCACATACAGCAGAGGTTTTCTTACACGACGTACTGGTGTGTCCACAGCGCTGACATTTAAAACAGCGGAGCGGACTCGTTTATATACGGACGGACAGGTAAGCAATAGAATGCTGCCTTCACGTCCTTGGGGAGCTGTGGCATGACAAACGTCAAAATTAACGAACTCGTCGGTTGCAGTTCTCCACTCTTTCTTGTTTGAATTCGTCGAACACTAACCACACCTTGGCTGGCAGTTCATTCTTAATCTCCTCTTCAGGGACATCTTGCAAGTCCCAACAAGATATTACGCCCTGAGTAAAGTTCAGTTGACGGTGTGGTTCAGCTTGAACTTGAAAGTGAAGTAGTGACTTCAATTTCAGGAGATTAGTTGTTTGTTTATTGCTAGACGTCTCCACTAAGAGTGTGCCGTTGCGAAGCTTTTTAACATTTTTCAGTTCGGCGGCAACATGAGCAAGTTGTCTTTGAATTATGAAAGGGGATAATCCCTTCAAACCACCTGGATTTTCTGTCTCATTCTTAACTTTAATCACAAGATATCGCGTGATATTCGGTACGATACTTGTCTTTTCCTCTACTTCTGTTTTATCTTTTTTGGCACTGATGGATTCAGTAGCTGTACCTGCCTTCTTGCTTACATCAGTGACTCTATATTCCTTCTGTCCCTTCCTCTCTTTCTTCGAAGGCGACTTATAAGGATGTGGTGGAGCCATGATGAATGAAAGCCGTAAATGTCCACACTTCACCGTCTTCGTTCTGATAAGACAAAATGAATTGTATGGGCGGTAACAGCACTATAACTTACGCCCGTCCCGATACGGGGGAAGCCCCCTATCTTTGTCACGTCTAAAAATAGCTGTTAACTAAACTGATAAAAGCATATAAAAGATGAAGATGTAAGCTCTTCAGAAAAATAAAATCGTAGTAAAAACTAAAGATGTATATTGTCTTTAGCATAAAAGGTAAAAACGTGAAAGTTGTAAATAGGCCTTCACAAAAATAAAATAATACTACATAAAACATAACAGCTATGTGACATAATCATCTCAAAGAGACGGAGATAATCCTGTCTTACGGACATAACTAAAAACTCTCCGCAACATACCTGGTTCATCCCCTAACAATGACGCCAAGTCATTTGGGATGATATAACGTTGTCTGAGATGATTATATCCGGGACAATCTAAAAGGACGTGACGAATACTTGAAACCACATTGCAATTATGACAACGTGATGGATCCAATCGTCGTAACAGATATCCGTGTGTTAGGCGACTGTGTCCTATACGCAGACGACATAAAAGGACTTCTTCTCGCCTACTATCTCGGCAAGATGATCTCCATGGAGCAACACTTAATTTAATTTCCTTCAATTTATTCACAGCTACGTCATCCCATCGTCGCTGCCATTCATTCCGTGTAATTTGCTTATAATATATCATCATGTCCTGAAATGGGATATGATGTATATCAATGTTAGCTCCTAAAGAGGCCTCACGAGCAGCTTCGTCTGCCAATTCATTGCCATGGATACCAACATGACTTGGTATCCACGAAAACACCTCACAACCACCAGAGCAGATGGCGTGTGTCTTACAGAGAATATCTTGCACGAGCGCATGTTTCGAATACATATTGTCGAGGCTTTGAACAACACTGTTCGAATCTATACAAACAAGGATGAGTAAGTAAGTAAAATGAAATTTATGGGCGGTAACAGCACTATGGCTTACGCCTGTCCCGATACGGGGGAAGCCCCTTATCTTTGTCACGTCTAAAAATAGCTGTTAACTAAATTTATAAAAGCATAAAAAAGCTGAAGATCTAAGCTCTTCAGAAAAATAAAATCGTAGTAAAAACTAAAGATGTATATGGGCTTTAGCAGAAAAGGTAAAAACGTGAAGGATGTAAATAGTCCTTCACAAAAAATAAAATAATACTACATAAAACTTAACAGCTATGGGACATAATTATTTCAGAGAGACGGAGATAAACCCGTCTCACGGAGATAACTAAAAACTCTCCGCAACATATCTGGTTCATCCCCTAACAATGACGCCATGTCATTGGGGATGTTATAACGTTGTCTGAGATGATTATATCCGGGACAATCTAAAAACATGTGACGAATCCTTAAAACCACATTGCAATTATTACAATGTGGTGGATCCAATCGTCGTAACAAATAGCCGTGTGTCAGCCAACTGTGTCCTATACGTAGACGACATAAAAGGACCTCTTCACGCCTACTCTCTCGGCAAGAGGATTTCCATGGAGCAACAGTTACCTTAGTTTCTTTCAGTTTATTAACAGCTACGTCATCCCATCGTCGCTGCCATTCATTTCGCGTAACCTGCCTATAATATATCATCATGTCCTGAAATGGGACTTGATGAATGTCAATGTTAGCTCCTAAAGAGGCCTGACGAGCAGCTTCGTCTGCCAATTCATTACCATGGATACCAACATGACTTGGTATCCACGAAAAGACAACCTCACCACCGCCAGAGCAGATGGCGTGTCCTACAGGGAATATCTTGCACGAGCGGATGTTTCGAATACATATTGTCGAGGCTTTGAACAACACTCTTCGAATCTGTACAAACAAGGATGCGGTTGAAACCATGAACAAGACTAAAATCCAAAGCCTTTAAAACAGCATATAGCTCAGCAGTAAAAATACTGGCTTTGGGAATAAGACAAAATTGGCAGACTTCCCCCTCTACAATAAACGCGCATCCAACAGATTCATCTGATTTGGATCCATCTGTAAAAACACAGATAAAACGTGGGTACTGACTCTGCATCGCACGAAAACGCTGCTGGAACTCAATCATGGAGGTCTCCGATTTCTTGAAAGGTGACAAAGAAAGATCAATCCGTGGGCGGACAAGTGTCCACGGAGGGCGGAGACTAAAACAAACAGGACAGACACTTGGGCGGTCTGCATTAAGATTCTCCGATAACTCTGATCCTCGGATGTCAAGTGGTCGGGTAGCGTGACAACGGCGATCATATAGGGCTCGTTGGACTGGGTATACCACTAAGTTATGTGCTGCGTTGCTTGCCAAAGATGCACTAAGTTATGTGCTTAGCAAGATAGCTCAGCACATAGTACATCCTATGAATCTCGAGCGGTGGTTCACCGGTATCAACACAAAGACTGGTCACAGGACTTGTGCGATACGCGCCAGTGGAGAGTCGAATTCCAACATGATGGACACTATCCAGCGTATGTAACGCTGAAAAGCGTGCAGAGGAATAAGCGTGACAACCATAGGTAAGCTTAGATAAAATGAGTGCGCGATAAAGGCGCAACAAGGTTGTACGATCAGTACCCCAAGTGGGATGACTTAAAACACGCAATAAATTCAGAGCTCTGGTACAGGAAATTTCAATTTGGCGAAGGTGACTACGCCAATTTAACTTGGTATCAAAGAATGAACCGAGGTATCGTACCTCCTCGACGAACTGGAGTTGTCTGTCTCCAAGATAGAGATCTGGATCAACGAAACAAGTTCGTTTACGGCAGAAGTGGATACAGACTGTCATCGTTGGTGAAAAACGAAAACCAGTCTGGTGTGACCAGTCAACAAGACGGTTAAGCGTCAACTGGATCAGCCGGGCTGCGAGGTTGATATTCGCAGACTTACAGACAATCGTCAAGTCGTCAACATATAAAAGACCTTGCACAGGGGGGCGAATACAAGCCATAACACTATTCACTGCAATAGCAAACAGTGTTACGATCAGCACACTCCCTTGAGGTACGCCATTCTCCTGTAAATAACGCTCTGAGAAACGATCACTAACACGGACACGAAAATAGCGATCGCTAAGAAAATTTGATATAAAATGGGCCATATGGCCCCTTATGCCCCAATCATGAAGCTGGCGTAGTATGCCATATCTCCAGGTGGTATCATAGGCCTTCTCTAAATCGAAGAACACAGTAAGAACGTGTTCATTCCGGAGAAATGCATTCTGAACAATAGACTCGAACCTGACAAGATGGTCGACAGTTGATCGATATTGGCGAAACCCACACTGATCATTGGAAAGCAAGTTGTTATGCTCCAAGTACCACATTAGGCGTCGGTTTATCATTCTCTCAAATAGCTTGCATACGCAGCTAGTGAGAGCAATGGGCCGGTAACTGGTGGGGTTTAGTTTATCTTTGTCAGGTTTCAGAATGGGAATGACAATAGCTTCTCGCCAACTAGGGGGGAAGCTATCAGTCCTCCAGATTGGATATTAGAGATTTAGCAAGAAGACCTTTCCTTGGGAGGGAAGGTGTCGCAGCATTTCATAGTGAATATCATCCAGTCCAGGGGATGTGTTTCTAACACCCCGCAAAGCAGTTTCAAGTTCCCACTCCGTGAAAGAGACATTATAGCATTCAAAATTATTCAAGGGGAAGCGTAGAGGTATTATCTCTGCCAGTCGTTTAATGTTGACAAAATTAGCACCATAGTGCTGGGAGCTGGATATTGCTGCGAAGGCTGCTCCAAGAAGATTAGCTATCTCTTCTGGGTCAGTATGCAAGACATTGTTGTGCTTCAGAGCAGTCAATAGCTCGGAGCGACAGTTGCTTTGCAAACGTCTGACCCGTTCTCACACGTCTCGGATTGGCGTTTGTGAATTGATGGAAGATACGTATTCACGAAAAGATGTACGCCGAGTTTGTTTCATGAGACGTCGAATAGAAGCTTGTTATTGTCGAACTGCATTCAAATTTGCCGCTGTAGGATATCGGTTGAACACACGTAGAGCGCGACTTCGCCGTCGCCGTGCTACCTCGAGCTCATTGTTCCACCAGGGAACAGAACGCCGACCTGGCGTTCGGCCAGCCTGTGGCATGGAACATCTGGCAGCTCGTAAAATTTCACGGTTCAAGTACGCAACCGAATCATTCAGGGGCAAATCTCCTTGATCAACTACTTGGACACGAGTGGCGTATTTATTCCAGTCAGCACGCTTCAGATGCCAATGCGGTAATTTGCGTGGCGCTTGATAGAGGTTTAAAAACTCTAAAATAACTGGGAAGTGGTCACTACCACATAGATCATGTACACGCCATGCCAGCATGGGTGCAACAACTGCACTGCAGACAGACAGATCTATCGCTGAGTATGTGCCACTTGCCAAACTAAAATGCGTGTTA
>JAGDQP010060718.1:0-12159 GCA_022664845.1 Lepisma saccharinum
TGAAGACATCACTCGTTTGTGTGGTGCGTAGCAATCTCAGGTCTGAATCCACATGGATAAGGCGTTCAGCCATACTGCTCGATCTTCTAACACCTACTACTGCAGAAAGGAGGATGAGACGGGCATTAGTGCTATCCTGTTTTCGTCAGTTCCAGTCAAGTTCCCGGATGCAACCCCTATGGACTTCTGCGCCATGTTGGTATCTTAAAGAAAGGCATTGCTTCATGATGTCCTACCACTGCTGAGTGTTTGGAAACATGCTGTATGTGAACAGGTCTGGGACAAAATTCCGCCTACGACAAAGCCTTCAGTGGAAGTTGCGATGCAGAGCCATAATCCAGGCCGCGAATTCTGCATCGAACACCATCGCTGGTGGTGCAAGATATCACTTCGTCCAATCTTAAAAGAATCAACCTTCTGTATACCAATTATAGAAGGAAATGAATCTTTTACAGCTGAATTCAACCCAACTTAACACTTTTCGAAGTATTTAGATGTATAATGTATTATAGGCGGGACTCACAGAATTCTTTCTTTACTGTATTCTTTGGGATGATGACTCGAAGTCGTGTATTATTGAAAAAACATGTTCAACTGTCACGTCCTACCTCTCTAGTTTCTGGGTCGATGTGTTCTATTGTTTGTTGAAGTTGATTGCATTGTTGAAGAGCGCCCTTGTTTTTGATTCCTGCGGATGATGTGACGGGACAGTGTTGATGAAGAAGATATCACTGCTTAATATCCCTCACCATCATAGAAGTCTTTGGGCAATCTATGGTGTGAAAGATTTTCAATAATGAAACTTTTGTTTTTCGAAATGGTTTGTTTCCGTAGAAATCCAAACTCTTTAAAGTACAAAAGAAGCCAAAGTCTTAAAATACTTTCTTTTTGAATACTCGGTAAAATTGCTACATTAGCTCGTTGCTTGTTGGCTTATGCTGGGGTGAAGTCGTTTTTATTCAGCATTTTGATGCGAATTCTCCTGTTTATTATTAGCGGGTTTCAATGTAAATCATTGCCCCTCGTCGTTTTCGGTCGAAATTTCGGGCACGATACCCTTCACATTTCTTACACCAACTAACTCTTCATGAGCATATGTCCAAGATGGATCTGCTGTATTCCACTTCTTTTATGTGGTTCAAATATAGTTTCTCGCAAACAAAAAGAAAAGAACTTTGCTATAGCTACTTCAATACCTCTCTGTTACACAGTTCATGATTCTCCCACTCAAAAGAACTCCTTATCATACTTGGTAACATTATTTCTCTTCCGCAAGGAACTGAGCAACAGGTAGGAAATATGACTTATGGGTGTATGGGTTGTCACTTGGATCTCGAATTCGCGGGAATATTTTTTTTACAGGTGAGACAAACCAGATAATGCTTATGAAGCGAGTTTTGTTGAAGATACATTTCTTTCTGGCTTCCTTTAAAACTATAGAGAAAAGGCACACGGGACTTCCTTGCACATATTGGAGTCTTGCTGTGACAACTGACATATTATGGCTTATGTATTAAATTGGAGGTCTTCTTA
Organism: Lepisma saccharinum; assembly: GCA_022664845.1. Lineage (NCBI taxonomy): Eukaryota > Metazoa > Arthropoda > Insecta > Zygentoma > Lepismatidae > Lepisma > Lepisma saccharinum. Next base: position 1,534 of record JAGDQP010060718.1, read on the forward strand.
TTTCTTTTTATATGCCTTTTCCAAATGTTGATTAATAATTTCAGGAAGATTATTTTAAAAGTCGTTAATTCATCGATCTTTCGGCTTCATGTTCCAGTTCCTCTTTGATGTTTTGATTAGCTACAATCCGATTGAGGACTCAAATAAAACTTAAGCTATTCATTGCATACGATGTAGATTTTCGGTGTATTCTTACACATTGCTGACGTAACTTGATAGGCATGTTTCTCTTCAATATAATGAAAGTACTTTTAGCTATTTTGTACTTTTGTGTGTGGCAGGAGATCGCTTTTTCTCGGCTATTGGTGTTTCTTAAGCACTCATTTGAGTTTCTTGTTTGTCTGTTAAGGACATGTTCAACCTTCAATCTCTGCAGTTTCCTCAAAATGAATGAGATTTTATGTTCTGACTGGTATAACAGTGGATCATTCATTGCCCTTTAACAAGCGAAACATGTAATTGTTGATAGAACTTCAAATGAAAAGTTGAAGAGGAGGATATTCAACAGTGTTAATCAACTTGTGTGCTCCGGAGAAAAGAATACAACAAAATATACATCATTATTATCCAATAAAGCACATTTAAAACGTTTCCTTCCTACATTTCAGAATGTAATCCGAATTACAATGCTTATATTGAAGTATCGCTACAGAGTTTTGCGTAATACTCAAAACAGCTAAGAAACTTATTACAAGTGTGCTTTTTCCCTCTGAAGTTGCTGAAGGCTAGAAGAAATCCGGCAAAACTCTTTCAAACCAACCTCCCCTCCCCAAAAAAAACACACGTCATCCTTAAATGTAAAGTAGTGTAGATAATATTTGGGTGAATAATTGCATAATAACTTAAAGATGAACTCACAGACTTAAGAAAAGAGAACGAATAGTACCATAATATAAGAAAGTCACGTGCTTTAATTTTATATTGTGAGTTGCTTCTTAACTACTGTTTAAAGAAATCTGATGTTAATTTAGTAAGAACTATCAACAATTCATGATAGCGTCGCCACACGATTAAAGAAAGTAAATCTACATCAAAGGAAATAAAATAGGTCCAACAATAAACACTAAAGGCATATTCAAAAGTTCTAAAAAATCATATGTGTGAATTTGCGTGTGTATGAGATGTAGGTATATGTAGGTCGCGTGTGTCTGATACAGAGGGAGATAGAGAGAGAGAGAAACAGAGAAGGCAAGAGAGAGAATAAGCTCTTGTACGGAGCAGTTGCTTCTTTGGCTTTTAATCGATGGCCACCCAGAAATCTCATTAATTTGGTAAGAGACTCTACCTCATAGTCTATACATCACACCTTTATTGGATCCTAATTGGTTTTTCTTTTATCTTACAGCCACACTCCTCAAGAGGCCATTCTTCCTTCCGTCTACAACGGCTGATGCAATCACAAATATCTACTACTTCAATCAATAAGAGGGCTGTTTGCTCAGGGAATTTTTGGAGGGCAATACAGCATCAGCATAACTCTTATTCTCTTATGTGGTTATCTTCCAAGACTTAAACTCAAAGTAAAGATAGCGAACTTTTTCCATCTCTTGTAACTTGCTGTACATGAACAGTACTTTCTAAGAACATGACTACCAAAGATCTCATTCGTTTCTTCATGAAATTTTGTCGTTCGTTCGGTTACTCGGCTAAAAATTTGAAGTTCTTTGCTGTTTGGAAACCTGATTAAATCGCTCCGAACGTTTAAAATTCATTTTATCTTCCGGTTGGAGTAACTTTACAAGGATGTTAAGCTACAAACTTTTACAGTTCTGTACATTATAAATATCCATATTTTTTTAAAAATCTTTTAGAGAAACTGATTTTTCGAACTGCAAATAAATTAAATTATTTAACTGCAATTAGAAAGAAGTTGATACTCTGGGGTCTATAGACAAATTTCAAAGGAAAAGAAGCTTGTTGTGCTTAAAGAAATTTAAACCAGTGACAGTGTAAATACACTGCTGTTATTCTTACAGTGAAATTACATTGGTTCTCTAAGAAAAGTTATAAATTTAGGTTTGTTAACAAAGTTGGTAAGTTAATATATCTTATGTCACATTCGATATTCTTCAAATTCAAACTTTGTAATTTCAAATTTATTGTTTTTCACCCCAATACAAATCTAAGGGAATTTATGGTATATACCCGTAAATAATTATCGAAGTCTAACTAAAGGATACACTTCAACCTGTAATAGAGAATAATATGAAACCGTTTTGAAGATAATTATGACTTACAGTTTAATATTAACTCTACACAACTGACAGAACACTTCAAAATGGTTAAAGCGATTTTCATATTTCATGTTAACATGGTATCCACAACATATCTTACGTCGTACTTCATTTCATAATTAAACGATTTAGCGCGAAGTAGCTTAAGTGACTAAGAAAATCAGAAATCATTTTGTTATCCTTATGCAAAACAAAATTACAGCCAAAACAAATGTTGACTATCATCTACATTAATAGTGCTGTAAAATGTTCAGTTTTATTTCTTATCTCATAAAACCTACTGGTTATATGATAAAATTAATTATGATAGAAATTTCAATTTATTTGATAATTAAGACTTTCTTGTTAATCCATTTCCCCGTATCCCAATTCAATAAGCTGTTAAGCTTTACATTTCATAAAGAGCAATACTTAAGTCACGATTCGAGAAAGGATCCCGCTGACTCGAAAGCTGAAGAATATTTTAACAGAGTTGACATTGTCAAGCTTTACAAACTATCAATAAAACAGTTCACATCAATCTTTATGAATATAAGTGTTCTTTTTTTTACACAACAAGTTTAAAACACCGAGCCGCCGTAGTTCAGTGGTAGAGCGTTCGCGTAGCATTAGGGAGGTCCTGGGTTCGATGCGAGCGGCCCACCAACCCGACTGAGGTATTGCCAGGGTTTCTCCTCAGACACAAAAGGCCAATGCCGGGATGGCACCTTCAACATAGGACCGACACCTTCCTAAATTCTTTCCCCTCCCTATCCGGGCCTGAGCCTTAGATGCCTAAAGGTAATAAATAAATTAGAATTTAAACAACAAGTTTAATAATAGTGTGTTACTTGTTCTTGTATAGAGTCATAGCACTTGACGGTATTATCGATGGTGTGATGGTAACACTGATAATGATGATTAGTGTTCTGTTTTAAAGTCTCTTGTATAGGATAATCGTGAGTCGTGACATTATAAGGACTGAATGTACAGATTAAAATGTACTCAAAACTACTATGTTCAATGTGTTCACACTAGGAGTTGAACACCTTAATGACAAGGCATCAAGAAAAACCACTCATCCACCGCGGACAACAGATTTCAGGTATTACGAATACAAAAATAAAATTTTCAGAGTAATAAATCTTTCCTGTGGTCCAGTGGTTAACCTCATGGATTTCTGATCGGCAACTAAGGCCCTGGTTGCTGCCTTCTCTCTCTCTAATTCGGGAAGGGTAATCGCCAAAGGAAAAAATCTCGCATACACGATGATCTTAGATCAAAGTTGCCTACCGATCGACCCTTGCTCAGTGATAGAGCGTTGGATTAGCAATCAATAGATAATGAGATTGTTCCCAGCAGCCCCCTATCCTGTTTTCTTCAGGGTTTTCCCTCAGTCATACAAAGAAAATGGTGGGATAGTATCTCCAAACTGCGCCCTGATCGGTGACCTTCCAATATGGTTTTCCCTCACCCTATCCCAGCCTGAGCCAGAGTTCCCTAAAGGTCATAAATTTAACCAAAGTTGCGTCTTCAGACCACCACGAGAAAATTAAGACTCGATTCAGATTACTACAGGGAGCACTACAAACCATTTTACCATTAATAAACTCTTAATTTACTATTGGCATGACCTGTGAATGATGTAGCAAGCGATCAAAATTACATGCATTTGAAACTATCTCGCCTGTTTACAATGTCATAATTAATTACTTTCAATGTCTGACTTCAGAAATATTGAACTATATTTAGAGTGGGTTGACGGAAGATGCTTATCGGGGGAAGATGTCTATGAGTATAATTCCATACCTACGACCCTACATGGAAACCATATAGTGAGAAAGAACTAGTCAGTGTGCTCTTTAAGGCGTTATAGTGCATTGAAAATCAAACTACACTTAAAGTGTACAATATGTCCCGGAAAATGTTCACAATATGTTCCAGTATTACCACGTTTTAGTGGATGCATTTTTCGTGAAATTAATACCAACTACCCTAAATTTTTAGTGCACAACAAACGAGCTTCTGGTGTGTAGATACCTAATTCATTCACAAAAAGTTCACTTAATAACGATAAATGTACTAAAAGTGTTCTGAAAATGAACCCGAGATAATGTGACCTACGGTAAATATGAACTTAATGTGCGTAAAATATTATGCATAAGAACTCAATAAAACGACGAACTGAAAGACACAGAAAACTCAGACTTTTTAGTAGGTTCACATGCGTTCATATAAAGTTCATTTTTGGTTAAGTTTTTGTATCTAGGAGATTTTTAGTGTGAATGTCGCGTAATGTGTCAATTGGAGACGAACCAAGTCCCTTGAATGATAAAATCTCTGCTTTTTAGCCTAAATATAATTTCCTCTAGTCAGCAAACAGTTTCCGATTGGGCTAAATTCCATGATACATTAGAAAATGCACTTGAGTATGGTAGTTTTGACGGTCAAGTACTTGCTTAGACTATATCACAAAAAAAGTCATATGGCGGGAAAGATGTTAAGCGACGTTTTGGCCCGAAAGTCCACTACTTAAACGTATTCCATCAAATAAAATTGTTTTCATCGTTTTAAGGTAAGAATAATTACTCTTGATAAATCTGTTAGGATAGCCATCGCGGTGAAGCCCAGGACCTACCGAACACGAGGTCAACGGTCTACTAACTGTGTTACGGTTAAATGGTCCATGTTTAATAGAATATATGCTATAAGTTGAAGAACTTTTTTTTTTCATTTCACACAAAACGTCATCCCTGCATTAAATTAGTGTAGTTCCATTATAACATAAGGGAGAGAAATCTGCGCTTTCAAGCTGATGACGTCAAGGTGGACATTGTGGCAAATATTTTGTGAAGTGATGGAAATATTTCCATACTTGTTCATGTATTTTAGTCGTATTATAGATAATATAGACATGAAGTGTCACATTTTAATTTCAATATTATTACGATATATCTTAATAATAATATATTAAACATCTTCCCCGTAATAAGTGAGCATTTTACACTGATGTATTTTGCGTAAGAAGTCTATTTTGATATGTTAGTTTAAAGGTCCATACATCCGTTGTGTATACCTTTAGCTTGATGTACTTCCGTCAGTATAGGCATGAATGTTCAATACATATTTGTACGAAATGCTGCTTGTCTGTTTCTTTTAATTACTTCGCAATGGCTCCTAAACCATGTTCTTCAAGCGATTATATTTGTTTAAAAAAACACATGACTGCGTGGGAGCATGTACTAATGAAATAAATTTACTTACGATTGGTTATTTCATATATTATTTATAGTTTCTCGTAACAGATCAAAGGGGGAAACTAATGCCAATACAACAGTGCTAAGATAATCGGAGGAGATAATGATCTAATGTATGTGAAAGATTTAAACAAACGAAGACCCGTACGTAAAATATATCTGGATTTATTTTGGATTTAAGCTGGGAATGTATTATAAAATATTATCTATGTATGATTCGAGGAGAGTCTACCACTTACCTTTGTGATTTATCATGCTAATGAATATAACAGTACTATCGAAACAAGATTGAGTAAGCAAAGCTGTAAGTTTCCAGTCAATTCTCATGGCATCCACAATTCTGTTATAGCATTTTATTTTACTCTCGAGTTTGCTTAACTCATAATATCAAAAGAGAGAATGTTCTTATTGTTAACAGTATATTCATTATAGACATTCTTATATCACAGCAGCTTCTCCATGTTTTTTAACATATTTCTTTTTTCTTCCAGGTTCCTGCTCTTGCATTCCCATTTGAGAAAGTGTTCAATGTTTAGGACGAAACTGAATAGCGCATGCTATCTCCAGGCAATAACAACTACCAGTATTTTAGTTTGATCCGTTTCAAATAAGTTATTATTGCAAAGACAATTAACTGTTAGAAAAAATCCGGTAAATATTTATTAATTAATAATTGTTTATTTATTAATTAAGATTTTAAAAGCAAGTTTTAGTATCATATAGAGCCCGTATAGTAGGACTAAAATAAAATAACATTGATAATAATAATACGGTTTATATAATTTCATAAAAAGTTAAATTAATACATTTTCTGAGTATAAATTTCTGTTAACAACAACATAATTTAAATTGTGTAATTTCTTTGTCAAAATCAATAAGACATTCTTTGCTTTTGAAGAAACTTGCCTGGCTCTTTTCTCATACTATTCAAGTGCTGTAAGAGTTCAACGTGTGGTGAAAATTCTTCATATTAACATTGTGTTTAAAATGCAATAATTTTAATATTAACAGACCTGACCCAAAGCTGTTCAAAGTCCACAAGTAAATTCAATTCAGATTCAAAATGTCAATTAATGCAGAGTAAAATAGACAAGGCGATGAAATACTAGATGAAAAAAAATACCGAAATTTACCGATGACAAATAATTTTTAAAAAATTTAAATTTTTTTTTTGTCACATAACGTTACTATTTACTAGTATCTTGATTATATCAGGGAATGGAAAGAAAAAAATAGTCAGTGACTTGTGTTAATACATCAACCAAGACACATTAACGTTGTAACAAATATTTTATTCCGAGTGCAAGAAGCATCTGAACAGAGTCCGAAAAGTATAAATTGAAAAGTCCAATGTTCGGGTTTTCAAATATACAACCTTGATACTTTATTGAAGGTTATTCACAAGACTCTTAGCATACAGAAGTTTTGAATAAAAAGTTTCGCAGATTACTATTTAGAAATAATGAACGTGCTTCTATTAAATTAGAAAGTCATTTTCATAGAATGATTTAGGATTGAGCATAAATAACGTACATGCAATAACAGTCCAATTCCAGTAACAACTAATTCGCTAGTAGACTACTTAGAAATATCATTTAAATATGTGCTATCACTAGTAAATCTTTTTAACGCGATTATACAAAATAATTAACATCAATGACTATCAAGTTACGTCAATTATTTCACGTGTTAGTAAGTTTTATCATCAGCATTGATATCATTGGCATGGAAACTAATACAGGCGCTTTTCCTATATTTGTTATAACTTTTATGAGGGAAAAATAGGAATTTATTATTAGATTATGATCACATTTATTGCCCAATTGTAAATCTGGGAATGATTGCAAGAATAGCAAATATCATAATTTAAACTCTACCGTAACTCTAATATTTTCGATCAAACTGCTTCTTCCCAGTTTTATTATGTAATCTTCGTGTCAACGTTAATTTTAATTTATAATTTAGAATAAGGTATTTTTAACTTTTGTAAGTAATATTAATCGGTAATAATTATATAATTAATATGTATCGCAGTTAGTAATAACATGTTAGTAGTTGGTAGTTCGAGTACATGGGAGCTAGTAGTAACATAATTGACAATGGAGGATCCAAATATTTCAAAAGTGTTTTCGAAATGAAATATGTCCTTTACTTTATCAGTTAAACATGTTTCCTTTGTACCTACACTAGACATATTTTAACACCTTTTTTTTTCGTTAAGGTCCACGAAAAATAACAACATACTTTAGAAACCCTGACCAATAAAATACAAAATTATAAACTCTATGTGGGTAAGTTAGTAGGGCGTTAATCTTTCATTCGGTAAGAACTTACGGCGAATGCTGTGATAGTACCCTTATATACTCCCTTGCAGCTTCCCGACAACATATTGCCTCCTACTCTACCTGACAGCATTAAAATTCAATTGAACTCGAAAACAATCTAAAAGATGTAAGATAAATACCGAGCGGCCGTAATGAAATTGGTAGAGGGTTGGCCTAGCATTCGAAAGGTAGTGGAAACGATGCCGGGATGGTGCTGCTAACTAGGCCCTGGCCAACTGCTTTCCAACATCCTTTTCTCCATCATATCCCGGCCTCAACAACAACAAAAAAAGCAATAATAAAGGATAAATGTAATTGTACAATGGCAGATTAATATCATCGTACTTTGTAAATAGGTGATACATCTGTGATGATTCAATGGAATCTTAAATATGAAAAAATATCAGAGATGTCGATCATATGCATTGTGTTCTAATATATTAATTTACCGCTTACCAGAGAAGTATAATATTACTATAGTGTATGATTTAGATTTAGTAAAAGATATCTCGTTTGCCTTGGAACAATAGCGGTCATGAAGAAATATGGTGTAATAGTATGTAATGGTAGATAGGTGCACACAAATATAAGGAAAGAAACTTGGTTCCCTGGTTCTGGAACCAAAGGATTGGACTGTGAAAACGTGGGAAAATGTGTGGTGCGACGAATCATTTCTGTTGCATTATATCATGGAAAGATTTCGCATATGGCATAAACAAAATGAAGCGTTGGATCCAGAATACAAGAATGGTGTTCAACAATGCGTTATATCACATTGTCGCTGTAAACTGATTGTTGTCAGAAAAATATGACAGATATATACGTTGCTAATCTATTTTACTTTCCAGACTTCAATTCAATTTAGCATATTTGACACATAGTGAAAAAGGACGATTACAAATACAAATAATTTATTCATCACAGCTTCTTCACCGTTATGTAACAGCTTTACTAATCTGGTTAAAGAAAGTGCTTCATCATTCTGATAGTTCCTCATTACACTCAGTGTTCGAAGTGGGAAAGAAACAGAGACAGTATGTTTTCCAAATATTTGCCTAGACAAATCAGAAATTGAAATAAGGACAAGTGTGTTTCAGTAACGGTATGCGTTAAGCTCTCAAAAACCAGAGCCGGTATGCCATACTGGTGCATACCGCCTCACTTCGACCACTGATTACACAAATAAACAAACAAGGAAGGACTATGCGAGTCTCAAATCCACTAGCATGGCCATGGCAAATCTTTACCAACGCAGCTGAATTCACTTCTCTATGGGGAATCTGAAATATTTGTTTGGTTCAGTTCAAGACGTTTGTGTGCAGTTCAACGTAAGAGAGACCGTCTTACTCGCTTTTAGGTAGGTTTTCCAAACGCAATGTTAGTTGAGCGTAAATCATTGCTTCTAAAATGTCAAATTTTGTTCTTAAGTCAAATAAAAAAATGTAGAGAATAATTCTTATTTCAAATCGAAGCATAAAAATATGTTTTCATTAGTGGTACGACAATTGTTAGGAATATCTAAATTATTCGAATTTCGAACTTCGAATAATATATTGGTGATAATTAAAATATCGAATGATGAAATTCGAATAATATAAATTCTGATCTTTCGAAATAATTGATGTTCGAAAATTCGTAGCTCTGGTTTTAATACTTTTAATGTAGTAAATCACCTGTAATTTGCACGATCCTGTTTCGCACTATCGTAGCGGTTACATTTACAAGAAAGAAAGATATAAAGTATATTAACGCAGACTGTTTCTTATAGTCTGACTACAGTACATAATAAATAGTCCTTTGTAAATATATTACTCTTACTTTACATACTCTTGACAATGTACTGCAATTACAGTGATAAATAAACGTATAAATTTATATAAAATGTTCTTAATATACATTGCCAAGGTCAGGGTTTGCAGAAATTGAAGAAAATGGAATTACTAATCATATCAGCAGGACAAAGTGCATATTACCTCTATAGTTACCGTTTCCATTAATCAGTGAACACTCGCTTGATATATTGAGAAAATTATCAGCTGACCACTGAAAACCGAAACAAATGTACGAAGTAAAAGGTTCAAGCTTCATTTTCTATAAAAGGAAGTAGCAGAATCGGTAATACTTTATTTGGCAGACCAAAAAGAACAGTAGGTAAATATTTGGATCATTTTTAGAAAACACCATAAGGGATGAACTCGTGATTGAACTTTTAGCTGAAATAACACACAAGAATGGCAATGAACAACTTACTCGCTTTTACATTTACTATAGTTCCAAACATTGATTACTAACAGCGACTGTAGGGACTACTTTTTCTATGCATTTTTCATATTACAAAACACAAAGGTTTTCGTGTAAAGGGAATTAATATCTAATTCTTTATGAAATAGAAAAGACAGGAATGGATGTATAAAATAGGTTTAAATATAAGAAACAACCAGACGGTAGAAATACATATCCAAAACTAAGAAAAAGAGGTCAATCGGAACCTGGTGCGAGTGCGCAACAAAGCAGTATTTAGCACTCAATGTGGAATGTGAAAAATGGAACTTAAAATGCTGGTGTTTAATCCCCATCTGTGGAAGACAAGATAAAACGATGTAGAGATACGTATTCTAAAAAGGAAATAGCTATGCCTTTATGGTTAGCTACTTACGTTAGCTTATAATGTGTTCATAACTAGACATACGATTGCACCAGACACATAATCATGCACCAGGTAGAGCACAATTAGAGAGTTAAGCAACTCTTTATCCAAAGAAGATTTATAACAATATTTCTGAAAATGTGGTGATATAACTTATGTTAAACGTCAGATGAATAAAGTAAAGA
>JAGDQP010060719.1:459-12159 GCA_022664845.1 Lepisma saccharinum
TTTGAATCCAAGATGGCGACCTTTTCAAAATGTCGGAATTTTTCCTTAATCTACTTATCATCCTCTACCTTCATACCAAATTTCATGTTTCTAGCTTACTCCAAACACCCTAAACAATATGATGAGTGAGTGAGTCAGTCAGTCAGTCAGTCAGTGAGTGAGTGAGTGAGTCAGTTAGCCTAAAATGTGCAATTTCAGGGGTCCACAACTAGAACATAGTTTGAGATACGAATATGAAATTTTGTACATCTGCACATATTTACCATATCTCCTTAACGGCAAAAGCTCATATTCCTATCTTTAACATGTTTTTTCTTACGGGGCCCCCAAATCGTGGATTTTGCCATAAACTCTTGTTCCTGTATAACATGCTTCTGGCAGTGCTAACGTTTTCTGACGTGAAGAACTTGGCTCATGCACTGCCGTGCATGTTGATATTAATTAAAAGAAAATGTTAAATACCCTTGGCATTATAACAGAATGTTAAATGAGGCATTATAACAGAATTTGCCTAGAAACCATTTTATAGGTGTATATGCTGCAAATCAACTACCTCCGTTTATTCATACATTTCCTGCAGGTATTATTATAAATACAGATCCTAGTAATAAGTCCGGTGAACTTTGGGTTGGTGTTTATATTTCTAGTTCAGGGCACGGTGAATATTTAGATAGCTATGGCCTTCCACCATACATACCGTATCATATAAGTTTTTAAAAACGAAACTGTTTATTTTATACGTGGAATAATAGACGCATTCAAGGTGATTTATCTCAGTTCTGTGGACACTATTGTTCTCTCTATTTAGCATGCCGTGCATCTGGTTATTCACTACAGAACTTTTTAAATAAATTCTCAACCGGCAACACTAATGTTAGCGACATTATACTTTATTCGTTTATGAGAATGGTCCCTGGCGTGAGATTAAGCTCTCCGTAAACCATGTGAGTAGGTCCCTGGCGCGAGATTAAATTCTCCGTAAACCATGCGTGTGTGTGTGGCTGATCGCGAGATTAATAACCAGATGAGTTCAGTTAGCAATATACCCAAAAACTTCAAATTAATGTTACAGTATAGTCTATGGTGGAAGTCCTGTGTAATCTTTGCTATGTTTTTTTAAAAGTGACCTGAGTCTTCTATGTATAATAAAATGTTTTAGTATAATAAAATGAAATATTTTTAAAAATATTATTTTTTCATAAGCTGGTTAAAGTACCTAGGTCACTTGATGCCTCCATACCATATGTGGAAACAGAATTTCAATATGTCTAGCCGTTTACGAGATATACAGGGTTAAATATTTGACCTTTGACCTCGAGGTCATCATTTTTTCACAAATACTATTCAATGCCCACATACTAAATGTTTAAACAGAATATCAATATGTCTAGCCGTTTATGAGATATACAGGGTTAAATATTTGACCTTTGACCTCGAGGTCACCACTTTTTTCACATGTAGTATTCAACGCCCTAACTCCAAATTTGAAAACAGAATCTCAATATGTCTAGCCGTTTACGAGATATACAGGATTACATATTTGACCTTTGACCTCGAGGTCACCACTTTTTTCACATGTAGTATTCAGCGCTTTAACTCCAAATTTGAAAACAGAATCTCAATATGTCTAGCTGTTTAGAAAAAGAAATATACAGGGTTAAATATTTTACCTTTGAGCTTAGTACCATTTTGTTAACTTAGGCCCAGGTAGTTTTAACCTATTAGTGACCCTTTGTTATAAGTGCTTAGTGCTTATTATGGTTATAAGTGCTTATTATGGTTATAAGTGCTTAGTCAACAAACTCATATTGACTAGTATTGTCCATTCGGTCGAGTGTGGTCTTTTATGTGGGTTAGGTATAGAAACTAACTTCAGATTTCTGTTGTAATCTCTGCTATGTTAAATAAGGCTTCGTAGTCTTTTAGGAAATCTCTGCTATGTTAAGTAAGGGGTTGGAAAAAGGTGCTGTAGTCTTTTATAATTAGGGGATGGACCGTAGCCTCTGTGCTGTGTATGTAATTACCTGCTAGGGGCTGTGTTGAAATGTGTTTATAAACCCGTTGCCTGTGTAATTTCTACTATGTTAACTAGGGGTCATAACCTTTTATAAAATGTGTAGGTTAGGTAATTTCTGCTATGTTAAATAGGGGATGACAAAAAAAGGGTGCCGTAGTCTTTTATAAATAAGGGATGCGAAATATGCTCATAGCCTTTCACGAAGGGGATGAAAAAATGTGTTCGTAGCCTTTTATACATTGTGAACAAAAGCTGCGACACAGCGTATCATACAGCCCTGGAAAATCGACTCCTTGCTATCAACCAGGTACGGGGAAAGTAGTGCAATTCCTCACAAAGTGCTTTCAAGTGCCAACACTACTACTGCCGCCATCTTGAAGTCTGGCATCTTAAATCTTGCTCGATTTTTTTTTTATATATAGGAAAGGGGGGCTCATGTATCATATCAATCTGAGGAGCTATAACTTTACCAGAAATACATTGGTGAAGTCAGTTTTGTCATAAATGTGTTTTTGAGAAAATAATCAGATGTAACATTAGTATGCGTCGTTGATTGAAAAGTCTGGAAATACTATGTTCTTTTTGAAACAGTGTAAGAAATGAAGACGCAATGCATAAGTATTGAGGACCCAATGAAGACCCAATGTATTGAGGATCCCCCACCAGATATCTTCCCGTTTGGCCTTTTCCCGTTTTGTCTTATGTCTGTTTTGAGTCGTTCTGGCAATCTCATGAAGTTGAGATAAGTTATTCTGATGTAAGACGAAACGGGAAGATTTACTTTAGATTTTGTTGTCAGAGTCAGTACTTTTCAATGAATACAATACATAATACACTGAAGTAGTCTATCTGTAGTCCGACACTTCGCCAGTCCGACTCACCGGTCACGTGGACATTTCAAGACACATTTCAGATTTTCATGTAAATATCAGTGTGCGAGAGACAGCAACTAAGCAAACAGCAGTTTTTTCATTGAGAATCCAGTAATCTGACTAGGCCTGGTCCCATATGTGTCAGACTATAGGGATTCTACTGTATTTATCTAAGCTTTTTCTCAGTCTTTTGCTCATCAAACGCCTATTTCGCTATTGCTATTCTTGTCTTTTCTATATTTACATTATTTCTTATCTTCGTTGTCCTTCCAGGGAGCCTACCAGTATTTTCAATTTGCGGGGGACAAGCTAAAGCCAAATTTAGGAGGTGTAAGTAGAGTTTGCTAGGTTTTCTATCGATTTTTAACAGTAAAAAAATTAAGTTGGGTGTGTGTGCTCGACGATTTGGAGGGCTTATGGCCGAATTCTTGTTCTTCTTCAATAAAAACTTACATTTGTTAAAATTGAGGCAATCGTGTGCGTATGGTGGGAGTCGTGAGGTTTTTTTAAAATCTTTCTTCAGTATATCTTCGTATAACTTCCCATGCTGTTAATATTGTTATCATCAGTCAGGTAGTCCTAGCATATAAAGATAATATGAATTGTATGGGCGGTAACAGCACTATCGCTTACGCCCGTCCCTTCCTAGCATATGTTTCAGAAGAACATGGGTCAGGGATTCCGCCAGGATTTTCAGTTTGAAGGGGAGTTTAAGTCAAAATTGGGACGAGGTAAGTGGAGTTTTGCATGGTTTCTATCAATTTTTGATCGTAAACTTTTTGTAGTTGGGGGTGCTGTCAAGGATTTGGGGGTGACACCCCCACAGGCGGGTGGGTCTGGCGGAATCACTGAGTACCTGTTCTTTGATTCAACTAAGGGTCATGAATATGTTGATTTGTGGTCTTGATGTTTGTTCTTCATGGATTGAAGTTTAGCCAAGTCTAACTCTTGCTTGCAAAATGAGTTTAGAAATATTTATTGATAAAATTAGAGGCAACTATTACATGATTAGTAATAAAATACAAGATGGGCCCAACGACCGTATATGCTCACACTAAGGGGCATACTCTAGATGGTAACACTGTTCTACAAGTAATTGCAAAGTAATAATTTGAAGAGAAGTTAATAAGGATTTTTCTGTATCTATTAAAGTTCTCAGTAATATTTTGGCAAAAGAATTTATGTGTCTGTAAAAAGTTTCCAAAAGTATTTTTTTTTACTTCATTTTTAAATTTGGGAATAGATTTTATGGTCTTTTATGTGTTTAGGTAAAGTATTATAATTTTGACATAAATTATGTTTAACACCATTTGTACCATAAGTAGAAATTTTAATGTTATCAATGCTAATTTGCTTTATTTGTCTGGTCCTATATCCATGCACTTCATTCCTTTTTATTAACAGTAAATTACTGAGCATATTTCCACTCAGTGCTTTATGAACGTAGATACATGAATGAATTTTAAGTAATATTTCCAGCGGAAAAATATTTGTTTCATAAAACAAACTCTTACTGGGATGATACAACTGATAACCATACATTATTCTAATAGCTTTTTTTCTTTTTATATAAGTTTATGTAATCTTGTTTTGTTTGTGTGACCCCAGATTGCACATATGTATATCAGATGACTTTGTATAAATGCGTTATAAACATTTAAAAAAACAAAAACATTCAACGATAAACGTTCTTGAAACGGTGCATTATTCCAACAATAGAGGCTACCTTTTTTTCTTCTAAAAACGTAATATGCGATTCCCAAGAAAGATTTTGGTCAATTTTTAATCCTAAATATGTTATACATTCCACTTTTTCCACTACTAAATGTTTTGTACCGATTTTATTTGGTAGTTCTATCTTTGACAAAGGTTTGTGAAAGATTACAAAGACAGATTTCTCTAAGTTTAATGGCAGACAGTTTGTGCACAACCAAATGTATAAAGTAGACATATCTTCTTCAATATATGTTTTCAATGGATCTATTGAATCTGCTTTGTAAAATATGCACTATCATCTGCAAATAATGTCATTTTCCCTTTCAAATTCAACAAGTGTGCATCATTTACATAGATTAAGAATAATATAGGTCCTAAGATTGACCCTTGAGGTACACCGCATTCCATTTTCAATTCACCACTTTCTTTACCAGTTACTGACACATATTGAGATCTATTTGATATACAACTTTTGAACCAATTGAGAGGTAATCCTCTAAATTCTATCATTTCCAATTTAGCTACCAGCATTTCAAGTTCGAGTGTATCGAAAGCTTTTTTTAAATCTATAAATAGCCCTGCTGCTAATTTATTATTGTCCAAGGTTTCTTGTATCTCAACCACATCAGTTACAGAATTTTATGTACTAGATTTTCTTCTAAATCCATATTGATATTGATAAAATATATTTATAGAGTCAAGATATTTTATCATTCTATCATAGGCATATTTTTCAATTACTTCAGATATACAACTCAATATCGAGATTTGTATATAATCATTAGGATCTAAGTTATTTCCACCCTTATATGCTGGTATTATGTTATGGCTAAGGTCCTCAGCTCAAGCACACACCGGCACTGGGGGGGGGGGGTCCAAGAAACTATCTATACTTTCTGGGAAAAATGTAGTTTCATTCAATCGAAGGATGTCGCCCACCGACGATCCTGCCTTCTCGAGTGGTTACTCGCTCCACCCCTGGATTAGCACAAAAGCAATAAGATATATCAACACGTGACTCGCAATAATTATCTGATAACAGTAACACAGGCGCCAACGAATCAACAATGTAATTATTATTGAAACAATTCCAGAAAGTTTACTGTGCTGCCCCTTGAAGTTTAGGTGTATGCAATCCCGCCAAACACATATATTTACCTTACGGATTCTCTTATTCAAATAACCATGAAACAAGAGCAGGGTTCAAACGAAGTCCTTACCAGAGAACTTAAATTATGCACACACACTAATTTAGCCGTATTAATTAATTACATTAATTATACTGCCAATACTTGGAGCCTTGAATCAGATCAATACCAAAACAAAATGCAGATGTTAGATTTAGAATATTATATGTTTATTTTATCTTTTTTTTTTCTCTCTCTATGCGAAGCATTGAAGCAAAATTTCGTCTTTTTAAATATTGCTCTATTCTTTCTTTCACAACCCAAATTCCAATCAATCGCACCCCAACCCAGTGCGACGGCAATAGTCACACCAAGTTCAATCGTCTATCCAGATACCGACAATAGGTGTCTGGCCAAGTAGAGAAACGACGACAGTTTCTCTCGTAACAATAGTACTCGTACAAGGAAGACAATAGTCTTTGGGAGCCTATTTGAATTTACTTTCTTCACCTATCTCGCAGACTGCCTACACCAATCTGGTGGTCGCCCTGGTCACACACACTACACACCTGGGCCTACACTACACTAGATGTTCTTGATGTGTGCAGCCTGGAAGAGGGGCATATAATATCCAACATTTCTTTTCCAAATCTATCTATCAAAAAGCATAAATCAGATTCATTTAAAATATCTCTAATTCTTCTTTGCTTTATGTCTCCCTGGGACTGTGGGTTCTCAGCAAAAAGTTCTCCTCCTCCACAGAAAGTCTGCAATCGATTTTCTGTGCTCTCTTCAATTGGGCAGCTGGGGTTGTCAAATATCAAAGCAATGCACAATTCCCAGTCAGTAATAGTCTGGGAAGGTGCCCCAAGCCTTAACAAGTTACTTTATGTATCTTATAGAAAAAAAATCCCATTTATTTCACAGTAATATAATTTTGCATTTCCATTGGGCCAATCGGAGAGATTCAAAATAGACCACTCCCGCACAGATCCTCGGCAATAGAAGACCGTGCAACAAACTTTAAGGGGCACCTGGGTATTTCGTTTACAAGAGTTTGAAAAAGCACTTTCCAGACGGCAATAGTCGTGAAAGTGCTCCCCACTTTAATATTCAATTTCAGTAAGCATCGACGTAGAATCCACCCAGTTTCCGATTCATCACATATAAATTTACTCGCAGCAAATCCGGTAAGCAAATGAAATCATATTACGCTGTACGCCAATCATTCCCCGAGGTTGAAAAATCAGTTCTTAAAATGTGCCAATACTCAAAATAGGAACGTCATTGAAATTCATTGGCGGGATTTGATCAAGTGAACTCCCACTCCAAAATCTTACACTATTCATATAGAATAGGTATAGCTACTTTTGCTACCTGACTGCATCGTTGGTCTCCAGCTGCACCATTGCCCGTCGCTGGCAACGATGGATACGTCCTGCTTTGCAGATCACACAAGAATGAAAATTATCGGCTCACCGCCCCTCGAGATATACGCTTATATATCGCGGCCAATTTCCTCCCTCCTTCCTATAAATTCAAGTTGGGAAACTAGCCCCCTATGTGAGAAGAAAAGCTATGACCAGCCCAGCCGCTATTCTCTAACATAGAAAAAAAAAAAGCCTCAACAATAAGTTATACAATGGTAGGCTGTTTTGCCTGCTGATTTTAAAAAAAGGCTGCTTCTTCGATGGCTATGCTGGAAAGACCGCTTTCTAACATTTTCTTAAATATGGTAACACACTACGATGTGAATCAAGCAGCTTCCTGGTACTATTTTTTTTACGACCACACGACTGACAATGTGTGATATGTTGCAGGATTCGGTAATTCGAAGTATGTTAGCTTCGTATTCAGGAGATCTTGAGTTCGATACCAGCCGCTGATCATCCTGACTGAGGTTCTCCCATGATTTTTTCCTCAGACATGCAGGCAAATACTAGGATGGTATCTTCAACCGTATCTTTCTTGCATCTTTTCCCTTACCCTATCCTAAAGACCATAAATAAAATCCAAATATGAAATATTCCGGATCGCCACTGCTGTCTTCCCACTGGACCCGTCACTGAATATTTTCGAGTCGATCCAATCCGTAAGACCAATTCAACTCGGGATGACTCGACATGACCTGTTAAAGGGCACTAGCCCATGTAAATTACAGGAGGAATTCTGAGCACCTTTGTATATTGTGTCACTAAAGATATTAAATGTTAAAAAATAATTCCAAAGCGACCTGAATCAGAAACTAAAAGACGAAAAACAAAGAAAGAAGAGGACATTTCTGAGAATATTTTTTGCAGTTTTAGGTTTAAAATGACAAGTTGTCCTCACTAATTAATAGCGCAGAAACAATACAAAATGTTCCTTAAAGAAATGGGAAATATTATCTAATTCCGTACACGCTTAGGCGCCAATTTCATATTGTTGCATGGAAAAAACATGTAGAATTCAAAGAAAGAAATGTATTGCTTTCCTTAATGAAGAAGATATGAAAGAGGAGACGTACGGTTTTATATACCATTTGAGTCTCCCTCAAGTCTTGAATCTGAGGCTTGGTACAGCTTCTCTTCCAAAACTCCACAAGACGTCTATGTCTACGTCATCAATAATTTATCTCACCCCGCAATGTGTCCCCCTGAATATAAAGTTCATTAGGACTGAAGTTAGCAAAATGGCAGACGCAACATTAACTTAGGGCCTCCAATTGGCAAATCAAGAAACAAAAGAGGAAGCACTGAATTTGTCGTATCCGGATGCATTTTATATCAAATTAAGATAAAGTCTGCGCCGCTATTTCCCAAATTAATCCTTGGCCTGCCAGTTAATTTTTGGTTCAAAAGAACGCTGTCATCACAACGGACTCTCATCACCACTTGTATTTGGTTTCGAGCGCAGAATCTGTTCCTGATTTAGCAACACGATTCTGGGTTGTCCCCAAAGCTGAAATCGAGTCATTTTTGGTGACCCTGCCTGAACCGAACATGGGTGGCTCGGCGACCCGGTCCAAAACTTGACCCCGATGACCGGACTGACTCGGGGATCCCCTATATTCTTGACTTTAAACATATTCTTTCATATAACCTCTCCGAGCGGTTCTTTGGGGGTTATTTTTGTTCTTTCAAGGGATATGAGACAATTTCCACATGTCATTACTATTTTTCGGAAATTTTCGGCTCTGGGGGGGAGGGGGTTAATACATCCGGTCCCGGTCACCCCGGTCTTGGTTCAAACGCAGCAGTGTATATATTAATAAGTCATTATTTAAAGTCTCTGCTTTGCCGCCCGGGTTACCGGGTCAGGTCTACAACTTGTCCCGAATGCCCCAGTGACCCATTTCAGCTCTGTCTGGGTGAATCGAAATTGGAAGCTTCCGCCGGGAATCGAATTTGGGACTCCTCAAACTTAATGTAAGAGCAATAGCTATTCTTGCAAGCAGAACTTCAGATTCAGGTAATAGCATGGAAATAAAAAGAAAAGGGTTGGTCCTCTTCGTCTCATTTGGGTAAACACTCCATGACTGAAGCATCAGAAATAACTACATGAACATCATTTAGCAGTTCCAAGGCCATTTAAAATTAATAACTCAAACATACTGGAAAATTTTGGAGCCGAAATGTTTGTGTTTTGTGAGAGTGCGTGTGTATGCGAGAGAGACAGAGAGAATCAGTTCTTTAACATCCAATACTCCACGTGCTCTCCGATTGTTAGAGGCTTCGGATGTCAAGGATGTGTTTAGCACGTCACTACGAAAATCCTTCTTCCCACGTGGTGGTGGTGGTGTTCTTTTGACCGTGAATATATGGGCGGTTATGTATGTGTGTACAAAATGTCTACGCACTTGTCGAGAAGGATGTATGTATGTAGTGTACGTGTATCGTTTATGCGTGTGAACAGATTTCGTTAGATAGGAAATGCGTGTATGAATGTTTATATGTTAGAAAATGACGTAGGCCTTTTCGTGTCTGTAGTCACGTATTCCAATTGCGAAGGGGTTTTCAGTTTATGAACGAGGAAAACGCTTGTTATTTACGAGATACTCCTACAACATGCAGCACAGTTTTTCCTGTCATGCAAGATGATTGATTGATTAGCTAACTAGGACATTTGTTTTTAAATTTATATAATTTATAAATTGTATTTAAATTTAGAGAAAATAATATAAATTTTCTTGATAAATGAACGAATTTATTTACGGCTTTCAGGTAGCTTCAGTGTGGACAAATGGTTAGCGCTCTCGTTTCTAGTGCGAAGGGACCGAAGTTCAATTCCCGTTGGGACCTCTCAGTTTCAATGTTGAGTCAGTACCGTGTGGACAGTTGAGGGACTACTTAAAGAAGTAACGGACTGTGGTCTAGCAAACCAAATATACGGCTTTAGGGGGGCGTTACGCTGATTATGTAACGCTTCATTGAACGGACAAAAGCTGTTTGGTCTACCCTGGGTGGACCGGGATGTAGCGCCAAGCTGTTGAGCTCAGTTCAAGCATATTTGACTCACATCGCCTGATGTTATGAAAGTGACAGTCATGATTTTGTAAGGAAAAAGAAAAGTATTATTATCCGGGTACTGTCTCGGTGATAGTCTGGTGACGCTTGTTATCTTGTATCAAAGGGACTCTGGTTTGATACCCTGTTAGGACACACGTGGTTCACGGCCCACTTCAAACAATAGGTCACGTTCTCAAGGCTTCATCGTTATCACATAAAAGGCAATGCTGAGCACCATCATCATCGGTTCACCTTGGTCAGGGACCTTCGAATCATGCCCGGAAAGAACACCATCATCATGACTTTCCGCGTACCCGGATACTTGTACACTCAGCGACAAAAGTTATTTCCTTTTGGTAAAATTTATTTGGGAATAGCTGCGGAATGAATGGATCGAGAAATTTATATTTTACTTAATTTCCTGAAAACTGTACTCAAATCGGGCCATCAATTCTAAAGTTATTCCCAAAAGAAATTTTAACAAAGAGAAGGGACTTTTATCGCCCACTGTAGATTTATGAGTCAGACAGGTAGCTATGGCCTAAAATCAGCACTTGTATGGGAGTTGACGTCCCTTGGAGAGTATTCTTTCCGTGGTGACAGTAAGGGAGAAGCAGCGGCCAAGACCTTTGTCTAGGTCTCATACCGGCATTTTCCTTAGGAAACCTAAGAAAATCTTATGGTCAGAAGCATGACTTGAACCTGCGTGTGTCTCTGGTGCCGATAGAAAGTATGCGATCACACCTGATTAAACAATGGGTGCTGGATTATAGGCCGTCCCTCTCATTATCCCGTCCTAAATCTGGATATTTGGAGCACTGACAAAATGATTCATTTAACTCTTTCTTTCTCCGTGGAACCAACAGTGAAATAGCGCATAGCACTGATGAGCTTGCTCGTCGAGGAAGCTGATCAGCAAGCTCCATAGGGTAACAAACTGTTGAGCAAGTATAATAGCGCCCTAAGTCAGAAAGTTCTCCGTAAGCAGGGTTTGAACCTTCTTCGCATCTCCTATGTTGATCCGAAGACAATGCCCTTTACCACTAGACCACAAACCTGGCTACTGACATTCTATACTTATGGAACACAAAGCATCCCTGGTCTCAAATCAACATACCATCCCACCATTCAATTCATGCATACTATTATGTTGCATGGACACCTCACCAATAAATGAAACAAGAGTTCACCAAAGCCTTTTCAGTGTTTCCATTTCGTTTTTTTTTTCAGTTGCGTAAAAACTATGCATCAGAGTGAAGCTTCTGTAAAGAGCTTATTTGTCTTAAAATTTACAGTGAATTCGACATGGTTATGCAATACAGAATCAACTCCAAAAGTTTATTTTCAGCCAGAACAAATTTTAGGAAACTAAAAATAAAAATCCACTGTTTCCGAGCCTGGTAGTTGTTTGTTGCGTCTCCAAGTTTCAGTATCTTCCAGCAGTTGGATCATTTTTGCATATACTTTAGACCTTCAGGATC
>JAGDQP010060720.1:0-12159 GCA_022664845.1 Lepisma saccharinum
CTTTCTCCCCTCTCTCTCTGTGTGTATATGTCTACACGACCCAGCTCAAAGGCAGAAGCCCAAGAGAGAAACTTTGAACAGTGTCTAGAGTTCAAGCTTCTCTTACTTGGCCTGTATGTCGTTGCTGCCAGCTACCTCCGATCGCAGTCCAGCCGGAGCCCCTAGTACAGCGCGAACAACCTAATCCGCCATTTTTGAGCTAGCAGAAGCGTTTTGCAATGTTTTAGATTATTATAGCTGTATAATGTTACTTGCTTTATTGTCTAACATATAACATAATGTATTTTAAGATGAGTGTAGCTGCTATGTCAGTGATAAAGGGCTAAATCAAATCAAAGCTTATTACCAGAAAAAACAAAATAATAAATAATTCATTTTTTAAAAAGTGGATAGACGCTGCCTACCCTGTCTATCCCCACGCTTCGCTACTGTTTAAGACCTTTCGGCATCTTTTGTTTCAGGCCGAAATAGGGTAGGATAAATGACACGAAAGGCATCGACCAAGCGCCGAAAGTATTCCAGGCTAGTATTCGCTTGGTGGAGCTGAGGGAAAACCCTGAGAAATCTCAATCAGAATGTTCAGTCGCGGAGGTCTGAACCCACGTACCCACCAACTGCCGATCCGAAGACCGAGACGTTAGTCGTTAATGCCTGGGTTATATTCAACACTAAACACATCCACCGTCGTCTCTCATCCAAAGTTTGACAGCAAAAATTAACACAGGCTAAAACTACAGCAATTTCCGATCCTTTATTTATCCATTCAACTTTTAGGAATTTCCACAACTCTGTCAAAACTATAATCATTTCACTTACTTTTTTGTGACTAGATGTTCCTCGCTAAGCAACGTATGATTGATACACAATAAAAATACTAAAAAAACAACGGCTAAAAATAGGCTATAACCTACGCTTCAACACTTGGTTAGGAAATTAAGAAATATGGGTAAGAGGAAAAAAGCAGCTTATAACCTTGTCGAGAGTATGCACCTTGCAGGTGCATATGCGCTGTCCATGTCAGAACAAAACCACTGAACCTTTATATAAAACTAACTGACGTGTGAAATAATACATATGATATGTTCTTTTGTGTAAAATAACATACAGTAGCTTTTTTTTTTTTTTTAAATATACTTTCATTTTATTCTGAGATGGATGCATTCTACTTGCAGTATTTGGCATTTCCACCATCCTTCTTCTGGCGTAGACAGACGCCATATTCACTTGCAATATACATACTGTTGACTAGACTATACAGGCTACTTAATCCAAAATTTTCCTTACCTTTCTAACCCCAATTGATGAAGCGTACGTATAGATACGCGAAAACATTTTTGGACATCGTGTTTTTAGTATTCCTAGTGCTTTTATTGTGTATCATATGTTTAGAGAGGGACATCTGGTCATCAAAATCTACACACATCATGTTACGGAATCAATAATTTATACCGATTTCAATTTAAATCCTATCATCCCTATTTTTTCCCTTCTATCTTAAATATCCCACAGTATCTATTTATATAATTTAACCTCAATTCCGATACAGATTTTATTAATCAATTGTTTTCTTTCTTCAATTTAAATAATCTTTTACAGAAACATTTTTCAGCCTACTACATTTTGTGAGCCTTTTCAACTCAAATATCCCAATTTATTCCATTCCTCAGTGGTTACGAAAATCATTCGTCTATTACCTGATGCAGCTGTCCGCGTCTTGAATTCATTGCTTTAGAATTTACTGTCATGCGACTTCTCTTGTGATCTTCAACTGACGATGAGATGAAAAGCCTCGAAATATTAAACTATTTATATTTATTGTTATTGTTTTGTTATGTTTGTACTCAGCGTTACGTTATGATTAATTTCATAACATAAGTGTTCCTTTCCATATTTCCAAATTTACCTAAGCGCTAAGTCTCTCCTTTTTGATATTCGAAGTATTTCGGAGAACCAAAGCAAAAATCCACAAAATTACAATACCTTGAGTCACAAAAAAAACTTCAACTGCGAAAGTACCTGTAAACTCCTTCAAATCCGATTCCAGGGTTTCTATTTTATGCTCAGCTTGTCTTAACATTTCTATTAAAGATGAACTTCTCTTTTGATAACTGACATCTGTATCACCAACTTGCACAAATTCTCCATCATCGGTTGGGGTCCTACAAGGATACAACAAGGAATATTGACTCAAATGCCTTCAGCTTCTGGATGGTATTAAGACAAAATATCATACAAACGAAAACTGAAGAAAGTGATAAACAATTTCAAAAAGACCTGTTCGGCACTAACTGCAAAAAAATTGCGTACAAAACATGAAATTACAGTGTCATGTTGACCCTCTGAACCCTTCAAACAGCTATAATTCTCGTAAAGTGCAGCTGTGGACAAAAGTTTTGCCGCATGTCTTCAGAGAATATTTACCAAATTTGCAGAGATTTCCCTCCTGTTTGTAACACCTACGAAAATGAAAATTACGATTAATAATTCCCATTGGGTTACAAAAATATCCCTCTCCGGGTTAAAACGAGGGAACTATATAGCTTGGTGAGATTTTTGGACTTAGTTTCGTCAACACAATTTATTTTTCAATCACACTTCCTTAACTAAATACCAGGACAATATTTTCCAGAAAAGTACATCGTGTTATTACGCATATCCCTGCAAGTCAACAAACATATACGATATTTCAAAATATTTATTTCTGCAGAAGAAAAGTTATAGAAACTTTTGTTCATAGCTGTACTTACTTTGGCGGACAACTCTC
The DNA here is from genome assembly GCA_022664845.1 of Lepisma saccharinum. Lineage (NCBI taxonomy): Eukaryota > Metazoa > Arthropoda > Insecta > Zygentoma > Lepismatidae > Lepisma > Lepisma saccharinum. The sequence goes on from JAGDQP010060720.1 coordinate 2,765, forward strand.
TTTATATTCCTAATAATGTACAATGCGATTCATGGAAAACGGTCGATGGGGATTTGTTCTAAGCCCGAAAATGGCACAATGTTATATTAATCGATGCAAATTTAAAAATATTTCACTTGATATTGATTGGATGTTGCCATACTATGTAACTTGGAACTTATAACAATTCCGTTGACCGTTTCTATGAATCGGGTTGTACCTTAACCACCTGGAAACATAAATTAGATGCTATTGTACTTAATTTGTAGAAACTCATTCAGTGCAATACCTTATATCCTGAATCTTGTCATTGGTATCTCCATTGGTAAGCTGCTTCTCTAGGCTGTGATTTATTTCCGTCAAGCTCCGAACGTTTTCTCTGAGTGCCGTCAGCTCTTGAACAGATTTTGCTCTTTCTTCCGATAGAGCACGCTGTAAGGCTGTTGCTTCTGCTTGCAAACGGCGAACCTAGAATACAATGAAAAGTTTCTTCAACTTCATTTCAACCATTGCTAGTACCATAGACCTCATAATAGATAGACTTAGCACGCTTCTCCATTTCTGGCTGCGCTAAAACTAATGGGTTTTAGTACAGGAGCACGTGATTTTGAATCCATCTGCTAGAATATGAGGTCGATGCCACAGCAACCTAGCAGATGGATTCAAAATTACGTGCTCCTGTACAAAAACCCATTAGTTTGAGATCAGTCAGAAATGGGGAAGCGTGATAAGTCTATCTATTATGAGGTCTAGGCTAGTACACTGGGTGAAAAAAGTAAGTATAATTTGATCAAAATATTTTTGTAATTTTCTTGTTAACTTTTCAACCGATTTCAATGCAATGTTTCATATGTAAAGGTTGTTAGCTTCACTATAACACAGGAAAGTCGCGTTCAAATCGGCCTAATGATTCAAAAGAAATTTACAACAATATCCAGAAATTTACAATAACTTCCTTTTTTCTTTTTACCACAATTTCTACTAGAAATGCCACTTCTGGAAAATAGTTTTCCGGTTTCCGGAAAATACATTTTCCGTTTCACGGGGAAAAAAATCTTTGTTTTTAGTTTACCGGAAAATGTGACCATCTCTAATTTCTACCTTTTTAATAATAATAATAATAAAAAAAAACTATGAGCACTTGAAAGTTAGGAAATAAATAATTTCAACCTACAGGCTCATCTAAGATAAGTTACGTCACAAGGATTCTATCAGTTTGGTGTACGTGAACTGTACTGAGAGGTAACTGAAAAAAAAAAAAACAAGGCTGTCAATGAAAGCGCGGACTTCCTTGTAAAAGTGCGAGAAGTGTCACTCGCGAAATGTAGCCAAAGCGGCACAGATTCATCTGACACATCTTACCTACAGCTATTAAAATTATATTTGTGCAAATGGAATTTAAATGAAAATATGAAGCAAATTATATCATGAAGGTAAAATATTTTGAATCGACTATAGAAGTGACTGTAGCATTACAACTATCTCATAAACAACAAAAGCTAATGAGTAATGACGTATCAACATATTGGTAGATGACTGGAAATAAATATTCAGTTTGAATTCATGGTCTTTAGACCGAAAAACATTCTGTACTTTCGTGAGGTATTTGATTGAGTCTACTGCACCACTTACTTCTTGTTCAGAGTCCGATGTCATTCCGTTCAAGCTTCTACTCCCTTCTGTCTTGCCGGACTCCAAGGCTGCCACTTTCTTCTCTAGGTTTTCGTTGGCAGAAACAAGCTACAGAGAGAAAGACAACATGTTTACTAATTACATTATTCGATCTTTCAAACTGACAATCAACTTACTTCAAATGACAGAAACACTGATGGAAAAGTGGATCTCATACACGAAGTTCGGTAAAGCATTTGATTATCATAGATAAATTTTACTGCTTCTGTTTCTCACTTCTATTTCCATATTTCTTGCTTTAATCGAACTATTTCCACGTTACTTTATTTAATCAAACTAATTCCACATTACATTATTTAATTGAACTATTTCCACATTAACTTTATTTAATTTGCATTACTGGGTTGAATACACAGCTATGGCTTATCTCTTGTCAAAATTTGGGGAATCTTCAGGAAAAGGGATAGCGAAGGTGCCTTAGCTAAGGTACCATCCACATATATATCTACTGAAACCGAGGGGGAAAAAACAACAGAAAACTTACATTGGGATGGCTAGCAACAGGTAAACTATCTCTTACACAAAATCCACTGCAAGTGGAAAATAATGATTGATACTCTTCTTACCTTGTACACAGTAATCTGTATTTGATTGATTCAATTAAAGCCTTTAGGCATCTATGGCTCAGGCTGGGACGGGTTAGGTAGGGGATGAGGAAGGTATCGGTCAGGGCCTTTCTTAAGGTCCTATCCCGGCATTCGCCTTGTAAACCCTGGAAAACCTTAGTCAGGATAGCAGGCCTTGGGATTAGAGCCCACGTACTGCCCATTGACACTCCGAAGCCAGCAACGTTACCTCCGCACCACGAGGTGTATACAGCAGATCTTCCCATAAAAGATCTTTTGTGTGAAGATCTACTATATACAATGTAACCGCATGTAAACTCAGGAGTACTTTACGATTTGGACATAGGTCCTCTTTTATTTGTAATCCTACAACTCACTGGGAAATTTTGGTCACACAGTTCCACAAAAATGGTCGATAAATCTGCTGACTTTTATTCAGTCAGTCATAAACAAAAGTTACTCCAAGCTCACCCTAGCTCGTTACAAAAAACCAGGAAGTACGCTGTATGAAATCAGTATTGTATTCAAGTTACGAAACTAGAACAGTTGAAATTTAGGAGCAAATCAGATGGACAGTATAGAATTTCGAGGCGAGGATCACATGCTAAACGTACCTCATGGCTGAATCTTCATTCCCGCATTGTCCTGATGGACGAACTTATTGTAGGTAAGACAGAAATTTTGTTGTAATTGTGATTATAATTTTGGACTATATCTACAATTGGTCCGTCCATCAGGTTACCGCGAAGATTTATATTCAACCGTTAGGTGTAAATTTAATTATATCCTGTATTTTGTTTGAAACAATGCGGTCATTTTGGTGGAATGAAGTAGACAAACTCTTATCAAGTCCGGGTTCACGTGCTCAGTGCAACGACTCCCCACCGCAACATTTTTCTAGCTGGCTTTCACGCCCAGCGTACAATACTTTTAGGCTTCAGCAAATGATGTGAAATCATATGGAACAGCTATGTTCGTCGACAACTTTCAACTCAGGGCTAGGAAGTCGGTGGAGGTGTCGTTGTAAAGGTCCATGCGAGACAAGCTGAAACCCGTATAGATCATACACATCAGAAGGGGGAGTTTGTAGCTTTGGAACTACTAGGCCTCGAAAGGTCTGGGCGAGACGAGTTTAAATCTTAGGAATTACTAGGGCTAGGAAGGAGGTTCAGATATCATTCAAAAAGTCTTAACTCAATTTTTCCAATGGAACATTGATCACCCAAATAGGTTGCTCGCTGCTAAAGCCTGGCGGTAGCACGTATGCACAGTCTCCCGACTGGGCTACTCCCCTGTTTAATTCAAATATATCTTCAATTGACATCATAGTGCTGGGTACACAGAGAAATTTAGAAACCCCTATCGGGAGCGAACCCGGGACCATTTGGACCTTAACCACCCAGCTAAGAAGATCATCATGCAACCTCTTTACCTGCTAAAAAAAAAAAATCCAGACTAACTTACTGTCGATAATTCCTCCAGCAATGTTTGGTTTTGTAAGCGAAATTCATCTTCTTGAGCCTGGAGTTTATGCTGAAGACTTTCATTCTCACTTAGCAATAATTCAATATCTTTGGCTCGTTTACTTCGACTTATTGCCTTCTGAGCTTTCTGGTACTCTCTTTCCACTACATCCAACTTCACACGGAGATTCTGGTTCTCTGAAAGAAAAGAAAATGATATTCTCTCAAACTGAAAATTATTTAAATTTGAATTCGAAATAAACAAAATACATGCACACTACGTTTTTAAGTAAATAAAATTATTCTAAGCATATATGTGTTGCTTACGTGAGTGTTGATTGTAGACTCCGTGGACATACTAAAATATTTTTTAATTATTTATGTTGCATATCCGACGTTCCTCTGCAATATCACAGCACAATCATGGAAATTAAAATATTCTAGATACAGGTAGATAAAAAAGGAAAATATGTACACAAAAGTATTTGAGAAAATAAGAATATATATAGGGTGTTTTGGTCGTTGAGTGTTTAAAACCAATGCCCGTATTAAAATTATTCACTATTCACTGTATTTACCAACTTAGCCATGAGCCATTTATGACCATGGGTATAATCCTCATTGTGACTACAGTTGTGCACTACTGCTTTTTCCTACTCATAAAAAAATTTTCAGGTAGAGCTGATTTGTACGAAAATTATTCAACCATTTTGAGTGTTCTCTATCTCTGATAAAATACGTTCTAAAACTTAACACATTAGTTGTGTTCTGATGAATATGCTTTTTCATTATTTCGATTACGTAACGAATGTAGAAAACCCACTTTCTAACAAGCTGAGAATAATCAGTAATCATAAATTTTGGCCATCAATTGAAACTTAAGATACACCAATCTTGTTGCATACTAAAAGAACATGAGAAGTAAGATAAATGCTAAATCAAGCACACATATCTCATCAAATTATAAATACTTGCAATCAAAGAAGTTTTTGTTTTAATTACAGCACGGAACAGTTAAGACGCATATTGTTTTACAAGCTGTTATAAAATAGGTTAAATTACTTTTACTGAACATTTCTGGTTTATCCTGGTTTCTACAGCCTGACACCATAGACAGTTTCACAAATGACATCCCAGGATGAGCACAACTTACATCGAAATGGATGAATGTTTTCCAGGCTTTCCCCCTATGACCCACCAGGCGAATGCAGGTATGGTACCTGAAATCTAGGGCCTAGCCGCCACGTTCCCCATTTATTCTTCTACGGTATTAGCAAAAGAATTAGACGTAACGCTCTCTATGCTTAAGACCCTGTAATGGTCCCGGAAATTTAGTTTCGAAACAGTATTTTTCAGAGAAAGAAGGAAAAACTGCCAGGACTGCACTGTATTATCCAGACATTCATGAAACGTGGTCAAGCTAGTCTGAGAAAAAATGAGCCTAAGCAGCGTTTAAACTCGCACTACTCACAGCTGAATTTAATTTAATTTCAGGTCTGTAGGCAACTTTGGCTTAGGCCGAATGAATGATGATCGGAGAATTGGTGGAATGAAGAAAGTGGGAGGAAATGGGAGAACCCAGAGAAAACCCACGCACAGCATTTTTATCCACCACAAAGCCCACGTGGCACAAGCGGGGATCGAACCGAAGTCCCCACGCACCAGATGTGAGCACTTTACCACTGAGCCACCGCGACCCCGCTACCCACAGCCGAGTTGCGGACGCATGTAAGAAGAGTTTTAGGAATAGAGACTGTAAAAGAACTTTCGTGCTTAAGTATTGTGTAGCAGCCTGGAGGGTTGAATCACTATAAAATAGTACCATAATAAAACACTACACGTGAAACCACTTACATTAACGCGGCCTGAGCCTGAGATGCCTTAGTAAATAAATTAAAATCAATTAAATGTACACTAACAAAAGAGGGAAAAAATGTTTCATGATCAAACCACGATCTGAATATTCGTACTGCCCCACTAAGTTACGTATATGGAAATGCTGTGACATGGAGCCGAAGGAAAAGATACCCGCTGACTGAAGAGCTTACAAGACACCGTACAGATCTTCTCTACACTCTTTATCAGGCTTTTCATTTTTCACTTAACGTCTAGATGTTACGATAAGAGTTCGAAATTAAAACAACATGCACAAGTAACAAGTATAGAAAAAAAAAACAACTAAAAATACAGAACAGACTACTGCGGACAGTTTAGAAAGCACGAAAACAAACACCTACTCCATATATTTTTACACGTAAAAATAACATCAAAGAGACACTACGAACAAACACGGATTGTGTGTCAAGTAGAAACAGAAATCGATACGGAAGAAAAACAACAGCGAAAGATTACCTCGTTCACATCCAGACACATGACCTACTTGTAATGGGAAAATAATTGTTAAAACCGAATAATGAAATAAGAGACGATCTGAAAGCTCACCTTTAAAACATTACTAAACAACCAGCTGAAAGAAACACTAATACCTAGGCAATTCAGAAATTCAATCCGTTTTCAGATACCACGTGTAATGATCCAAAGACAGTGTACAAAAATGCCACATTTTGGGAAATGCCTTATCTTCTGCCGAAGTTTAATTAGTGTCATCAGATGTTTTTCTCTGTATCCATGTCACATCATTAATGATACGTAGACGTAAAACAAAGCTTACTTCCTACTATATAATCAAGGTTATCTTGCATATTCCATGCACTGTTCATATGAAAGACTTCTAATTACTTCCACCGTGAAAAATAGATCTGAGATTGATATCCCTGTTGAGAACTGGTTGTCGGTTTAAGGAGAGGGTGACATGTCACAGAGACACCAAGATATATGACAATTATTAAAACTATGTTATTGTTATATAATATGAAATGTCAAAAGAAAATGAAACAATCGCAGGGTTTTAGGATGAAAGAATAAATCTGTCATTTCCAGTAATATTCAGAGGAAACAACCCCACTAAGCTCGGAGCAACGCCCTAGAGTAAGTCCTGATTACAGTAATATGCATCAGGACATAACTCGGAATCTCCCACACATCAACAACTCCGTTAATGACAACACAACTTATTATTTCCACGTTTTAACAGAGGTTAATGTTCAGGAACGATAAATGGTGTGGTTCTCTTCATCGAGTACACTTCCCACCTACAGACAACAAAGACTAAACCTCACACACTCACAAGCAAATTACTGCAAACAGATAAATTTCTATATGAATACAGTTGCGTTCCATATATTCTTACTGCCACTATTTGCCACACTGAAGAGCAATGAGCAGCTTGATTATCCTTAGCATTATAATTACTATGAAATTTCAAGCACTTTCAAGGACCACCTAGAAGTTTTCAGTACTATGAAGGACCTTGAAACCAGAATACATTCTAGTGCTTTCCCAGGAATTTTCAGGAGCGTGGTAACCATGGTATTTAAAACATGTCAGATTTACAATGGCCTGATGACTGCCTACTACCATATAAACAGAATGAAAAATAGGAGGACTTCTCTAAATTACAATCAACCCTGAAAGTTCTGTCTCTCCTTGTATAGAAAATGGAACGTACTATCTGTTAAAATTATCTCAAAATCTTAAACAGCACCACTAGAAAAGAGAACAGCCACGCACAAAGGCCAATGTTTGAAAGATAAAAAAAAAAAAAACCTTACTTCCTGAATATGCCAAGAAAATATCTTTATTTATAAACTGGTTATAAGCTGCCCGGAACAAGGAAGTTTGAACTAAAAAATAAAATGTTACACAAACTTAGCCTATGTTGGCCTACTGATATTCTCACACATTATGTACTACATTAAGAAAGCTTCTGTCCACTAGAAGTTGATTTGAACTTAAGTTCAGCTGCTCCGAAGGGATAAAAGAATGTTTCAAAAAATATGAAAGTCACTTGACGAGATATGTGATCATTCTAATCTACAGGAAATTTCTTCTGAATGCCAAAGGGGCATCAACGATGTAACAAAAAGAACACAATAATTATATCAAGAACAATTACATTACGATTAAATACTGCATCCGCTATTTTATCATGGGGAAGAAAAAACGGATCGTCGGTTTGGTACCTTGGGTTGTAAGATGTCGGAATTAAGTTTAGGTATTTTATAATGATAGCAGTATACACATCAGAGCACTTCACCTTATCTTCTTATTTCAAACCATATACTTCTCCCTGTGTGTCACTGTTGTTTACATGGTCAGTATTTATACAAAAAATATTAAGGCGGGTTCACGCAGAACTGATATTTCGTAATTGAAAGGTATTTCAAGCACAATACCGTCACCTTGGAACCAGAAGGTACTATGTCCACTTTTGAGAAAAAACAGTTTTAAAGTTTGAAGTTCCACTTAAAGTCTGTATTAATTCATTACATTTCTATCATTTCTAGCCACTTGGAAGCCGTTTTGTGAGAGAGTACTGTCGGGGTTGAACCCCGACAGTACAAGGAGACGATATGGTTTTATAGAAGCACGCTTTACGCACAAGCTACTGTGAATTTCAAAATACCACCAACAAATCATGCAGAAGCAACAGGAAGTGTGCCACTACATTATTTCAAACTTATTTGGTCTTCCGTTCTCAGAATATCCCAGTCACTTCAAGTGACAGGTCTGCCTTTATTTATCTTTTCTCTTCAGTACACTTACAACGTTCAGTAATGCAATCCTATAGAATTCTTAGTACCACCTGAAATTCGTTCTGATTAAAAAAAAAAATGTGACGGGATTTGTATTTAGTTTTTAAGACCTTCAGGCAACTCTGGCTCAGGCTGGATGGATGATGATGGGAGGAATTGGTGGAAGGAAACGGGAGAGCCCCGAGAAAACCCACGCACACCGGGTTTGTCCACCACAAAGACCACATGGCTAGAGCAGGGATCGAACCGACGAACCCTAGCGCCAGAGGTGAGCGCTCTACCGATTGATCTACCGCGGCAATATAATAAAAAATGTGACGGTTGAGACATTTTCATGAAATTACCCATCCACGGGTACCCTTACTCACCGTTTTCCTTCTTCTTACACTGTTCCTCAAGTCCGTAATTTGCAGTTCGGAGCTCGATAAGCTGAGTCTGAAATAAACGCAGAAACAGGCTGAATAATATAAACACTAGAAACAACAAACAATAATCGCATCTACAGCTATCTGAATATGTTCAAAAATATCACTGAAGAAAGCCTACATGCATGATTAGTTACTCTAGGGTTTATCTCTGAAACTACATGTCTAGGATTTACCCCCTCTTGGACTACAGCTGCTATTTGTCAAAGGAAGAGGTACTGACACAAAAGTCTCAACTCAAGCTACCATATCAGCATTTTCATAGTGTGAGCGAGGGGAAGTAAGTAAAAATATGCGAGACAAGTTGCTGATCCGCACCTGTACAAGCACTCTAGTGCAGATCCGTCGTCCGCAACCTTGACCATTAGACCTGGGTAAGGATTCTCTCGTATTGTCCATTACCTCCTTCAGGCAACAACGAAATATTACGGACACCATTTCGTGTTTTCGGTAATTTTTAAAAGCACCATCTTGAAGAATGGACATTTTCAGTATCAGCTTACTGCAACAATCAAACCACAGCTCTACAACTAAATGTGTAACTGGTACTGCCAAAATTCGTTGGTTAGATGGTCAATTCTTACTTCTAATACCAACATATAAAACAGTTACACT
>JAGDQP010060721.1:0-12159 GCA_022664845.1 Lepisma saccharinum
CTTCTTTAGAAGAATCCACCAATCAAAAAGAGACTGGCGTGCTTTGCCCCTTGCTCGCGTTTTTGTTTGCCTTTTGTTTTAGTTTTGATTCTAGCTTAATACTATGGTGGATCTTGATATGGTGATCCAGATACTTGCTGTAGCAAACAATGTCTTCCAGTTGGATATTGATGATCTGACATGATGAAAAGAGTGGTAGCTGTCAGAAGGATGATGAGTAGCGTCTTGACATAAGTCAGTCCAGCGAGGTGAATGTCGGAGGTTGAAACTGTGGTGGTGAATGATTTAGAGATGATGATCAGTCTCTGTGCTATATCTCAAACTAAATTGCACCTTTCAGCACTGAAGAACGCAGTTTGTTCCAATGTGGTTGTATATGAACTATTCTCGCCTGTGCGTATGCTAGTCAGGGTCCTCGTTAGTGCACTAACAATCCACAATAGGCTAGGTTAACTTATGTGCCCCTGCTTTTTTATTTATATTTTTTACAATTGAAGGGTTGGAGAAATAAAGGAGATAAGTCTATTTTCGGGTTGTTTCTTTTTTAAGCTATGCAACACAATTATCAGATGGGAAATAGCGATGTTAAGTCCATGTGAAAACGAAAGACAAAAACAAAAAATAAGCCAAGCGGAGTAGAGAAGACCAGTCCAACTTTAAAATGCTCTCCTGTAAATTATAAAAAATAGACTAATCCCCTTTATTGCTCCAACCCTTCAATTGCTAGCCACCAATGTGACTAGGTCCCGACAGAGGGTTATGTCCTCTTTATAGGAAAGGGATGTAAATGGATAATGGAAAGTGTTCAAGGAAGGATGGTCTAAAGGAGGTACTAATACTTTATTATCATTTGCATCAATTCATTATCTTGGGTATTATAAGCTTTGCACTTATAATCATTATGGTTGGTTAGTTAATGGAAAGATGAGCATGAAGTGCAATTAACGTCACAACATTTATAAACAGTACAGGTGATTGATACATCTTCTCTTGTAGGGGCTATTCTAGGAATTTAAGATAGACAGATGGGTCCTTGGCCTTACATTGATGATTACTGTGCAAAGAGGGTGATGAAGTGTGAATAATTTAAATATTCAGTAATCATTCTGCTGCTGTTTAGCCAGTGTTGGAATGTGGGATTGAGAAGTGAACACATGGTCTGGAGTATGTTGCGTGAAGTGTGAATTTGAAGTTTTCTTGTGCAGTGTATTGGATTTCTCGGTGGGCGTTTTCAATATCAAACGGAAAGAAGTTTTGATGGGTGATGGTTAAGAAACGTAGCAGTTGCTCTATGGCGATTTGTTGCTGGGTTGACTGAGGAAGTGTTAGTTGTTCTGGAAGACGTAAGTGGGCGATGTAAGCTGCTTTGTTTGGTTCTATTGTAGGACGTACATTACACTTATAACTGAAAGATGGATGTTGTTCGTCACAGTTGGCACATTATGTGGATTCTGTAAGTTTGTTCAGTCTTTCGTCTTGTTTTCCTGAACAGTATCCACAAGTTGTAGTGTTAGGACATTTGTTGGTCGGATGCACGTTATGTGATTGACAGTGTTCACATCTTAATGGTAATGGTGGTGTAGTACGTGATGTCTCAACTCTGTATCTCGTTTTGTAGATGAAAACTCTAGATGCAAGAAGGTTGTCTATAGTGGATTGATGGTTGTTAAGTACTCTGACCATGTAACTTGGAGTTCCTGATTGAGTTTTAATCCTGATAAATTTGATGACAGTGTGACCTTCCAGTCGCAATTCCTCCTTTTTTTCTGAGTCTAAGATGTCGGGAGCAACGACACGAATGACGACAGGAAGCATAGGAGATCTACGAGGCGGTGGCTGTTGATAGATGGGTTTGTTGTTCATTAGTGTGAGTTGAGCATGGGAGCCAAATATTTCAAAACTGTATTTATATCTAATAGTTGTGGCTAGAGTAGAGTCAGGAGACTTTATGATAATGCCGTTGCTTGTTGGTATTATTTGATAAATGTTTGCTGGCGGTACATATTGTAGAAACCATTTCAGAAGTTTGGTGTTTGGTGTTCGACATATTACTTCAAAGTTTGTCAGGAGATGAGCATGAAGCAATTTAAATGATGAACTATTGGAAGAATGGTTGTCACGCGTTCGAGGATCAGAGTCGTTCATTTGATGATCAAACTTGCTTTCGGAGCTGCTGAGTCTATGCGATTTGTTCATAGGAGCTGAATTTGATTTGCCTGGAAGATGAACGGTCGGTGATTGAGATCATGAACTAGTATTCGATAACTGATCCTTGCTACATTTGTGCTTGAAAGGTTTGCTCAATTATGTAAATTTTGGAGTTACTGTTGATGATGTTCGCTGTACCACAGATTGAAGGTTCTGTTTGTTAGATTAGCTTTTGTTCTTTGGCATTATGATGAAAAGATGATGATCAGTCTATGTATAATGACTGTAAAAATATAGCTCAGATTAACTCGCACCCTCCGACACTGAGCATTGACGTCAATCCTATTGTGGCTGTATACGTACTGTTTCTTACTAATGCGTATGCAACACTAGATCATCGGAAGCTAGGCCAGGTTTGAATTCTGTTCTGGCCATTCGGGATTGGTCAGTCATGTACTTGGTCAAACTTTAATATCCATACATGAAATAGTTTTATTTTACTTCATGTTAAACCTTTAATATACTTTCAAAGATATATGAACAAATTATATTAGTTGTAAATAATAAAATTGTATAAAACCAATGTAAAATTCTTAAAAAAATAACCCTGACTCAAAAAATGCTTTCACCTCAAAAAGTTGAAATGTTTTCCCTGCCATATATTGGGCACCAAATATAGAACTGGTTAATGTCAAATAATACAGAGTTGAATAATGTTTAAAACAGCTCATTACAAACCTAAACTCAATAAAACTACTTGCCCGTTGAAAACCTAAACGCACTTAAATTAGTAATCAGAGAAATATATTTACATGCATTGTAAAATGCAGGTTAATTAGAATTAATAAACTGTCCAGATATCAGGAACTTGCTCATAGCTGAAATTGTAGAGCATCTGTAGCATTTCTAACCAGTTTCATTTTAGTTTTTGCTTGGGGGGGGGGGGGGGAAACCCTTTTGGGAATATTTATATATCACCTGGCTCCTCCAACCCATTTCCAAGCGTAGTTTTTACTTCATACTCTGCATATACGTAATTAGGGATTTCGCCAGAGGCCCCCCTGTATGAGTCTCATCCTCCATCAGAAGCACCCCTAATGTTAATAAACACGGTGAAAAATCGACAGAAACCGTGAAAAACGCCACTTACATCCTCCCAAATATGATTTTGCACACCCCAAACAAACAATTCTGGCGGCATACCTGTGCGTAATCCACATATATTGCTTTGCTGTTAATATGAGATGGCTAAAACAAGTAACTATCATAGCTGACATAAAAAATAGGGATATATTAGTTGTTAACGTTTTGTAAAATGTTAATGAGAGGCTTCATTGTAGCGATCAGTGACAAAATCGTCGATAGATTTTTTAACCTCTTTCCGCTCCACAGCCGAAACAACAACTAAGTGAATCAATCATCAAAAATTCATCACCGAAATTAGTTTTTCAGTCTTGTTAGAACCAGAAAGTAAAATAAATCATTCGTTAAATGGTGGTGGTTGGCAGTGACAAATAGTTGATTAAAGCAGCCATCTATACTGTTCATATATACTGTCTATACTGAGCTCTGTGTCTTGAGGTGTACGCTACTAAACCGGCAAGAGACAGAAATCTTACATCCGCTGATACTGAGGCAGGCTAATTAAGGAAGAGACTCAGTAAATTAGTTATCATCGAAATAGAAAAAAAACAGCTTAGATTCTTGTTGTGGGTAACAGCAACTCCACAAGAACAAAAACAACCAACTGACGACAGTAATGGCACAGACAAGTAAACATTATGGTGACTAACGTCTTATAATGGTCACACAACTTGAATAAAAATTGGATATGTACATCAAAATTTGCAAGAAAGAAGAACTATTTCTACTTTCAACCAACGAAGCTGGGAAAACTAGAGCAAAGACAATAGCACTGGACTTCCTCTAAACAAAACAAAATCATCCACTCTTACGGAGAGCGAAAACAAAACATATAGACAAAAATGTTAAAGCAAAGGCTTCCATTAAGGCCACCGCACCTTTCAGGGAAGGCAGAACTTGTTAGACAAAAGAAATTCAACTTCCAAAACACGTAAATCCCCAGATTTACTCCCGTTCGCAAGTGAAATGTTCTCAAACCTAAAGAAATATTAGAGCTTAAAATTATCTTACAAATTAATATGAATAAAACGCTTTAATCTTACCTACTTGGCAATACTAAATTTCTGACTCCCGCAACATATAGACCTAGACTGCCTACCAATACCAAGACGGTACACACTGAGGGGTGTACATTCATTTTCAAAATATTGAAATCACACATTTTAGCTAGTATGTGCTGAAGGAGAACAATGAAAACCCAGCTCTTCTATTCTTTTTTAATACAAACGTGCTGCCATCAAATTATAAAAATGAAATATTGACTCAATAATTTTAAGAATTCCAATTTGCTACTTACAATATACGCTTTCTCTTGTATTAATAAATAACGTTCTTAAATATTCTCAATTTCTATTCCACCTTTCATTTAGTTCAAAATTTTAGTTAAAATATTTCTGTTCTCGCGGGGCAGCACGAGGCAGGCAAGCAATTTCTCTGTATACTAGCCTGCCAGTGCACACACTTTGAGAATCACCGTTATAATAAATCTAGTCAATGTTGGACAGGCACTGCACAGGGTTTCTCGGCGATAAGATTGTAATCGATGTAGACGTAACGCAGAATTATTCTTGAGCAGCACTGATATAAAAGGAGAAGAATATATAGATATAAACTTCTTTACAGAAGATGAAGATAAACGCCCGACTTCAAAACGCACTATAAGCAAAAATAAAAACGATTCTTAAAATATTTATCTCATTTTCGTTTTTTTTTTATTCGGCGTGAAGTGAGTTTCTATAACATGCAATTTAAACTCACTAAGTTACATTGGGTAGTACGGTACAAGTAGTTGTTTTAGTTAGAAATTTGTTTCTAAACTCCCGTAAAAAATCGAAATAAAAAAAATAGTATTTTCCCTTACTTTTCAGTGTGTTTTCTGTCGGTTTAACGTGCCTTTTAAAATAAGTTTTCTTACGTTTTAGTTCCTTTATATTCTCAAAGTCAGGGAGGGCAACTTCCCCCCTACGCCCTCTAAATGACCCTTGTGTTTCTAGCATTTCTAGCCATTTGGAGGTTGTATTGTGAAATATTATTTTGGGGTTTATGTCCTTCACTACAAAGTCCTTGACTGCAGTCAAAAAGTGGACATAGTAGCTTCTGGTTCCAAGGTGAAGATTTAAAGTGTTTCTCTCTATTGTTGGTGCTCTATTTGAGTGGATGGATTATTCCATTTAACACTGGTCAATTATTTATTTTTCTTTTAAGTTCCTCCACGCTTTAATTCTTCTATCTCGATATTGGTGATATCAAAAATCTGAAAAGACAGACAATCCACGTAGGACACGCGGGCGCTCCATTTATTAAAGCTGATTCACTTGCTTTATATGATGTCACTATCAGTACTCATCTGATTGGCTACATTTTCTAATGACGTAAAAATGACTGACCAATCCCGAATGTCAAATCACAAACAATACAAAATGGTAGGATAAGAAAAAAGTCGCGATCGGCTCACCCGATCCATGAAACAATGCGTACGGCATCTGTGGTTACTTCGTCCTGTGGCGCCACCTGTCTACTGCAAGTTCTGGGAACTCTCTATTACAATTAGTGGAAATAACTGATCTGATATTACATTGCTCCCACCGAATTTCACTTGACTACCCCTTATAATTCACGACAGTTAATTATCCAGCCTTGTGTAATTAAATCGTATTTCGAATTGCAACATAAATGCCGATTGTGCATTTAATAAAATAAAAATAAAATAACTAAAGAGAACAATAAATAGATCCTAAACATATTCGTGTTATAACCAAGCACCTACACATTAATTTGTAGCAGACTATGTAGCAATTATGTAATGAGTGACGTACAGTCGTAAGAGATTTCCCTTTACAACTTTACGTGATAAGTGTGAACTACTGAATCAAAGCACTTTCCCATCATGCATTGTAGCGTACAAAAAATCATTAATCATACTTTTGAGGTGATTGTGCTAACTATACAGAGTCATGTTTGAGTCGAAAGTCTCTCAGCATGGTGAACTGATGATTTGACATTGTTTCCTGTCGCAATGACATGATGTTCTTAGGAATCTTTTAGTTTTTAAGTCTACTTATGACCGGAACGTTCCCCGAACATTAAACACGTGATCCGTTTACGTAATAACTAAAACCACTTATTCACCGTGGATATTTTAACTTGTATAACATCGATATAATTCTTTGATAATCTGTTTCCACTATTATATAATGTATTCACTGGTTTTAGTCGTTTTTCTGTCCATCCTATACAAAGGCTTCAAACAAAAGATAGGGGGAAACTGAATTTACATTTGTGTTTAAAAAAAATGTCATTTCTTTCTTTTTTTTCACTTGCTGTTACTCAACATAGTGTTGACGTACGAAGGAACATTTTTATACGGTCTATTTAGTTTTAATTACACTGTATGTTGTATACGTATGATGCTACGAAACCACATTACAGTGTAGTCCATTAAGGCCTGGAAAACGAAGTACGGGGAGTGTTCAAAGATGCCACAAAAAGACGCTTTTGATTTTGAAGATACCTTTCTATTTTTGGTAATTCAATTCCTGTCGCATATAGGAACTATTTCTGAGACAGGCCTTGGTCATACATTGAACATCCGTCTTCTAAATATACTTCAATGTGTTTTATTTTGATGTATCATACAAAAATAATATGAAAGTTATTCTTACCTTTTTTATCGAAGTATCGAACGTTGCTTTTGGCGAGCTGATTTCTCTTCGATATGACTCGAATGTTGCTGTGAGATTCCGTTCCATTTAGATTTTCATTCGGCCATGTCGCAATACTTCATTCGATCTTGGAGTGTGTCAACATCAAACAAAATTGTCTTGTTTCCTCGGGAGCCTCTCAGGATAAACCGTTATGGGCGTCATTTCTTTATCGCAAAGTTAATTTTGATGATTTTCAGAAATAAATCATGACTTTAAGCTTTGATATCTTAAGGGTGAAAGATCAAAGTTTGTAATACGAAGGATTGCCCTGTAAAATAAAATACTCCCCTTAATTTATATTCAGAACGAAATAAACAACTAATTTTGTTTCTTGAAAGATAAAACAATACCGTATCCACGGTGAGATCTTTATTACATTTGTTAATAAAATCAACAATGATTTAATTTTAATTTTTACTGCCATTGTTTCCTACTATATGGAGCCAGAAATATAATAATTGTTATTTTACATGCTTTTATGTTCTTAATATTTCTTTCTGTTTATAAATCTTTTCGCTTTTCATAGAAATGGAGATCGCTAAACGTAAAATAGCCATAGCTTTTTGTACAAGTCTTATTATATTATAAATTTAGATCCTCATGCTTAGTGCTTAGTTGAACATAAAAGCGGTTCATTCCTAGGTGGTCCGAGCGGTCCGTTATCTAAGCAATTTTTGCGGATTTCCCCCAAAGCCTTAATTATTACCCTCGTTTCTGGAATTCATTGATTGAATTGTTGACGTTTCCAAATAGCTACTAAACTTCAAAAGACGACGACATCTACAATTCTTCCTTGTTAAAACCGAGTTTCGAATCAATACACGCAATGAACTGAACTCGAGACTTTGCCAACCTATGGACGAGCCAAAGTCATCATATTTTGTTCTTGTACCCTTTTATTTACTTATGCTTTCTAATTGAAGGTGATAATCTTAATTTAATTTCTTTCTTATTGTCGAGTGAGTGATGACTCTCGCTACCTTGAGTCAGGAGCTCCTGGTTTTGTACACATGTGGTTAAGAGTATTTAAACGACGTCATATTTATCTGATGGAAGGCTATGGCAAACCAACATCGGTTTACCTTACCAGGAAACTTCGGGTCAGAGATATGCTTCCGATAAAGATAAGATAAAATGAATTATATGAGTGTTAGAGATATGCTTCCGAGCAGAATGCTTATCATTATCATCACGTAGGAAAAATAGCATGGCCTTCGCAACATCTGAAAGCTATATAGGCTGTAATGTTATACACTTTTATTGTATCCTTAGAAGATCGCATGGGACCGAACGGTTTTCCTAACCTTATTTCAAAGTACCAAACAATGATGTGAGTGAGGAAAACCTGGGACAAGACCAGTGAGGAATGGCTTATTCCGGAGTTCCATCTAGGTACTTCCGGTTATATGGCATGCACGTTTGTAATGACAGATAGAGCGTGATGATGCTTTGTTAGATAGATGTAACAAGGAGGTTTATTCTCAGTAATGTTCCGTACAATAGCATCCAGAAGTGCTTAAAGTGTGGCTCAAAATTTAGTTAAAATTTTGACTTGGTTTTGGGAGTACTAGTTTTCACTATAATGTGAGGCAATTTTATGGCTTAGTAATTCTACATTTTCTGTGTAGAGTAAGTCTTTCTATACTAGTTTTTCATTTTAAGTTTATAAGATGGCGCTGTAATTAAAGCAAAGCTTATAGAAAAAAAAAAACAACGAATGAACAAGCATACTGATATTTGAGGTGAAAAAGTCTACAGTCAGATTCATAGCTTTACTGTGAAAAATGGTTCCTTAGAATTAAGAAGAAAAGAAGTTCTTAAGAATGTACCGAGAAGAAAACGTCCTATAAATAAGATATCAACAATCTGTCTCAAGTTTTAAATGAGAACGTGCCAGCGTGGAAATTAAACCTGTGATAACGTGATCTCATTTTAAATTAAATCGGACTGTTGGTATCTCATTTGCAGAAAATTGTATTTCGGTGCATCAATAAGAACTTGTTTCTAAATTTTAAGAAACCCTTTCTTTTTAGTGTTATATTATTCTGCACTGAACACAACCCCATCGTTTTCGATTTTTGAAAATTATGAGAATATGAGAAGCTCCCAAAGTAACCTCTTTAGCTGTCTAGAGAAAAGTAGTGCTAAAATCTGCTACGAAGATGCAGTAAAGAAAAACGAATTTATTAGAAGAAGGAAATAAAGCAGAGTGACGATTCAGAGGATCATCAATAGCATATTATACAAAATGGAACAGATTTCGACTTTTAGTCTTGAAGGGATGATATACTTTTCTTTTAATTTTAGATGTACTTAGCTGCCGAGATTGCAATTTTGTCACGTTTCCGAGACACAGATTGCCGGGAGCGTGGGAACATAAACTTTAAAGCTTCATATTCCCAATACCATAAAACTTTAGGCCTAGTATTGTCAAAGACTATTATTCAAAATTGTACAATGGGTGCGTAATTAACCAAAGGAAGAAATAAATTCTCTAAAGTTTAAAATAAACATAAATGGGAAGACTTTCTATCGGATAACAATAATCCTTTTGCTGCAAGTCAGTACCCACAAGGCATTTCATACCATAAACGATTTTATACAAATATGCGTGGTTGAATAACAGCCGTACGATTACATACCTTCAAGGAATCATTTTGTTTATTTGTTAGCAATGAGAAATAATGCCATTGGACGGTTGGATGACGTTTATTACGTAATACGTATGCTATATTTACTCAGAGAAATTCGTCTTATTCGTGTTCATTTCGACCTCCCTTTAGTTCTGGGAATTGACAACATCCTTTGGGAAATCCATTACACAATTTTGGAATATGCATTTCTGGATAGAGCAGGTTTGAAGAGACTGACGATACCATACCGCCTCAGCTGCACTGTTATTGGTATTGGAAATCAAGTTCTAGATTTCATTTTATCACTCTGAAACGCGGCAGAATTCCACCCCGTCACTAAGACTTAATATTATTCTTTTAAATGCACTATTATCACTCCAAGCTTGTCGGTCGAATTTTGCTACACTCTTGATATTTCTGTGCTAAGCTCTCCAAACATAATTGGTGATGCAGTGTGCTTGCAATACCGTTTGGTTATATAGAAGAATGGCCTTTCCTAAGATCCCAAGCTCGTTTGTTCTGACCTTGTACATTTTTGCTATAGTTAAGAAGAGTTATTGTCATACTTGTTTCATGTTAAATGTATCGCATCCTTGTCTATAGATTCTGATTTGGCTTCAAGTAACACTGCTTGATGAAAATCAACCTCCTTGTCAGCTAACAACCATTTCTTTACTATATCGCTTCTCACTCCGAAAATGAACCGAGTCCCGGATTGTCTCATTTAGGCAACGAATCCAAGTTGCGCTTAGTGGATTGTGCTTTCAATTCGATTTTATTGATAGCTATTAGGCATTTATGGTTTAGAACGATGATCGAGATTTCATACAATTAGAGAATTGATTCAATGTTGCACCTAGTGCACTTATACCTCTCTTCCAGTGATGCAGTTCCTGAAAACGTACTTCCCAAATTGCACAAATATACTAATAATTAATATCTGCCACTTTCTTGGAAGCTATTGCTACTTTGATTATGCTATACATCTGTGAACCCATGTATGTCAATAGTACAGCAATATCAACATGCACGGCAGTGCATGAGCCAAGTTCTTCACGTCAGAAAACGTTAACACTGCCAGAAGCATGTTATACAGGAACAAGAGTTTATAGCAAAATCGACGATTTGGGGGCCCCGTAAGAAAAAAGATAGGGATATGAGCTTTCGCCGTTAAGGAGATATGGTAAATATGTGCTGATGTACAAAATTTCATATTCGTATCTCAAACTATGTTCTAGTTGTGGACCCCTGAAATTGCACATTTTAGGCTAACTGACACTCACTCACTCACTGACTGACTCACTCATCATATTGTTTAGGGTGTTTGGAGTAAGCTAGAAACATGAAATTTGGTATGAAGGTGGAGGATGATAAGTAGATAAAGGAAAAATTCCGACATTTTGAAAAGGTCGCCATTTTGGATTCAAAATGGCCGCCAAACCTAAAATTTCAAAGAATACACAGCCTAAACCACTAAACACAGAACAGTGAAGTTTAGTATGAAACTACATCATCGATAGCAAATAAAGAAAACTTTTTAAAAATTTGAAAAAGTCGCCATTTTGGATTCAAAATGGCAGCCAAACCTAAAATTTTAAAGAATACACAGCCTAAACGGCTGCCGCTAGAATAATGAAATTTAGTTTGACAGTACAACATTATTAGTAAATTATGAAAATATTACAAAATATCTCTAAAGACGCCATTTTGGATCCAAAATGGCGGGCGTCATCAATCCATTTTCCAACTGCTTGAGCCAGAGATACGAAATTTGGCATAATGATGTATTATCAAGAGTAGTTTAGGAAAACATAACAACGTTTTAAAAAATTCATCATCTTTGATTCAAAATGGTAGCTGAAATATCATTTTTCACATCGTTCGAGATAGAGAAATGAAATTTGGTATGACAGTGTATCATCACGAGTACGTCCCGAAAATATAAGAAAACGTTAAAAATGTGTCCATCTTTTATCCAAAATGCCCACCTAAGCCCCACTTTATAACGACTGATGCTAGAGAAACGAAATTTGATATGAAGGTGTACCATTAATAGTAGGTTAGAATAAATTCGGCTCGTCTCCCCTACTAGGGTACAGTTCCAAGCTGGAGCCTGATAGCGATAAAGGGGTGCTCCCCAGCGAGGCCATCTTGGAATTCTGGGGCAGCGCCCCAATGAGGCGAAGCGAGTATATACAGTACACAAATGTAAAAAGCTGCGGAATACGAGCAAAAGCACCATGGGTGCAAACTGTCCAGTCAACTAATTCAACCTTAAAAAGTGGTGAAATGGAATATGGATGAGCCTAGTTCCTCGCGCCAACTTCCAATACTCCTGCGTGTCCCTCCAAGTTTTACTCGTCACAAACGTTAGCACTGCCAGGAGCATGTTATACAGGCAGAATGTGGAAGTTTCCCCATTCGGACGCAGCGTTCTAGAGTATGAGGGAATATCTGCATCATGTGGCGCAGTGCACTGCAGATTCTGGTTGTGATAAAAAGACGCAGTTCCTCCAAACTCCTCAAGTTCG
>JAGDQP010060722.1:0-12159 GCA_022664845.1 Lepisma saccharinum
GGATAATCGAGATGAAATCATTTCCATTATACCCACTTTGTCATTATAAAAATTCTTCTTCCAAGCTGCTTCTTCACCTGCTATAACTAATAATCTATCTACTAACTTTCTAACATCACCCATCCAAATAAATTGTTGTGGCATATTTGTGTAGCGCTTAATTCCCTTTCCTTGCTTCCTCTCTTTCAAACCTTCACCTTTAGTTTTCAGTTTAAGCCAAATAGGCTTAATTAATGTCTTGTACTTATCGCTGGAGCTTGATTTTACTCTATTCTGAGATGGATCATGATTCTGATACAAAGCATTTGTCATCTTTAAATTTTTCTTATAAGTTTCATAATCTTCATCACTAAAACCTACCGGTAGCTTACGAGTTGTTAACTCCCATAAACTTCCCTTAAATTTTTTCATAGATCGGAGCTGATGGATCTTGTGCGATTTTACTCTCACTATAAATAATTTAATCATCATTATAAAAGAAAACATTATAACTTCCAATTTTACACTGCACTACTCCATCTATATCAACAGAGTATAATCCAAACACTTCATCTTTATCTGACCGATTAGTACTTAAATATCGACTTGCTAATGGACCTAACTGAATTTTTTCTCTTATTCATCATCATCATCTTTCGTTTCTTTAGTCTCTGGCAATGCCTTAAGCGAAGCCAATAACCGTTTCTCAAACGAGGTTTCTGATGGTGTTGGTGGATAATTATTATTATTCTGTTGTGCTACAGGTATAAGTTCGGTAATCAGATTTCTGTTGTCATCGGTTACTCCTTTAATTTCTTTTCCCAAGCTTTCAATCGCCTCAGTCAATGGTTTCTCTTGACGTTTTTGCTTTTCATAATAGCTACGGGACTCTCTTTCCATTCTTTAAAAAAACGTTTCACCAAGATATTTTGTAATTCAATATTATTTGATTTTCGTTTTGACATTATAAAGAAAGACTATATTATATCCGAATTGAAAAAAGTAACGTACGTACATCAATTAATAATTGAAAACGTTAAACGTAACGACATATAACGATCACTCGACTATAAAGAAATTATCGATTTTGTTTCGATACTTTCCATTATTCCGCTTTCTCGTCATATCGATTATTATAAAACCATAAGGTTCCTTCCATGC
Organism: Lepisma saccharinum; assembly: GCA_022664845.1. Taxonomy (NCBI): domain Eukaryota; kingdom Metazoa; phylum Arthropoda; class Insecta; order Zygentoma; family Lepismatidae; genus Lepisma; species Lepisma saccharinum. The sequence goes on from JAGDQP010060722.1 coordinate 1,141, forward strand.
AATAGAACAAATATCCTTAAATTTATTTAATGACATATCACCAACAACAAACTCATTATAAATATGCTTTAAATTCATGTTATCTTGACGAAATATGCATAAGAAATTTGCTTTATCTCTAATAAGTTGTTTTTACCAAGTAAAAACAATCAATTCCTTTATGTCTACCCTGTGTGAAGTAATTTCGTACCTCATTCTGATCTTCTAATATATAGTCGTCAAATATAATAACAGACCGTTGCTTGTAATTTTCTAGCTTTATAACAGAAGGTTTGATTGTAGCTAACTGATAATGAAACCCTTGCTTGTATATCATTATAAATGTGCTCAGTTGTTCATACTTGGGTTGCTCTAACCTTTTAGAGGATACATATAAGTGTCTACCATTCCAATAAATCCAATTTGGAGCTAGAATGAAATTATCAATAACTAGTATAGTTTTTCCGCAACCTGATGTGCCTACTATTAAGCAACGAATGTTATTAGGAAGAAGTTCAAGATTCAACTTACCATAATCATTAGCTAGCGAAAGTCGTTGCTTAACACTCCCCATTTTATGATTGATTAACTATATTACAGCTTTGAGGTCGATCCAAGAATTATGGTCTGAAGATAAACCCAACCACTTAACTAATGCTTTATTTTTAGTTCTACGTCTAATCTTTTCAATTAGGTATACATGAGGGTGTTTGGTCTTCATTAGTTCTTGCTCATAAAAACAGCCCTTAATGATCTCATTGCGCTCTTCTTTTACGTGATATGTAGGTGGATCAGTCTTAAAATACTGTAGCTATTTGAAATATTTATGTGCTCCAATTGCGAGTGAAGCCTCTTTCAAACTTATTTTTAAACTTGCTAATGCGAACATAATCTCCTACGCTATATTTCGCCTTTGACGACACTATATAACTCTTGCTATAGACTGTTGATATTAATTTTTGTTCGTTTTCTTTCTTCACGGCGACAATAGGTTTCATTTTTACCGTGCAATGTTTTTTTCATTATACTTCTTCATTAGTGCTTGTAATATATTGTACCATTAGTAATTACCTTGCAGTGTGAATTGCTTCCACATCAAATTAAGTAATGTTTTATTAAAACGTTCAACAATACTAGCTTTTTTATCACTGTATTATGAGTAATGAGTAATACCTTTTTGCTTCATTAATTTAATAAACTCTTTATTATAAAACTAGCTACCGCGATCTGTTTGCAAATAGTTTGGTGCTTGTTGAGTCGCTTTGAGTATTGAATTAAACGCTCGTGTAACTTCTTTCCCTGTTTTATTTTTTAACTGGTGCAGCCCATGCATACTTACTAAAAGTGTCAATAATAGTTAGAAGATAAGAACATTACCTATTTTATTTAGCTAAACTTTTCAAGTTTCGAGATTTCATTTCAGCCAAATCTGCTTACCATAAATCATGTATACCCCTGGTTACAACAGGTATTCGTCTATAATTAAGTCTTGTAGGCTTGTGTAGCTCTTCATCAGTAGATAATCTACTATGCATTCTTTAGAGAATTAATTCTATTGAGAACTAATTTAAAGATCGAGAAATCCATTCAGCGATACAGATCAAATCAATAGTTATTGGATATTCGCCAGGTGAAAATTTATCTGATCGAACTACAAGCACATCGCCTTCTACAACATCAAACTCATAAAGTACAATTTCATCTTCAGATGGTGCACCTGGCACTCTACTACCTTCATGTATTCCTAATGATAAATTGCCATACTTTTGTCCACCGCTCTCTGAATATATCAACAATAGGAAACTCTTTATTCTTCTTCTTAATCCAATGAAAACCAATAATCTTTAGCTCACCCAAAAAAGATATTTCAAAATTGTGTGTATTCATATTGAAGATATATACTTTACCACTAACATTGCCACGCGTGAAATCTCATTCCTTATTAGGTATTGAATACATTTTAAAGAACTGAACACTTTGTAAATTGTGTATTGATGTTAACAATTTATTAGATTTACCATATGTGGCTCTATACACATCGCTTTTTAATTTATCTTCTAGGTCTTTCAGTTTTGCAACAATATCATTCTTTATTTTATCGTTATTAGAATTAAAGTCTGTTATCGATATGAAATTTTTAATACTATCTTGCACCTCCCAAAGTTGAGTCACTGTAGGCATTAAGAGCTATTGATGCTTCTAAATTACGAAAGTCATTAATGTCATCATATTTTTTACATAAGTTATTAAGAGAATTAATCACAGAAGTATATTTCGTTTCTAGATCACTAATCTCTTTCTGAATATCTGCAATCAGTGTGTTATGTGTTAGTGTTGTGTCCTCTAAACTTTTCAACACATCCTTTAACCCACTAACTATTTCATAACGCCATGAACAGAAATAAATTTTGAATGTTCTTGTATTGCTCCTTTCAATTCATTCTGAATGCTAGTTAACACTTCTTGTATACCGGAAAGATCTTCTAACGTTGGAAGGAATGTCATACTAGTTTGAAGGTTTTGTAATTGAACATTAATATTGTGTATCACTTCAGGGAGCTTCTCTGTTGTATCGTTTACAGTTTGAATATTACTAATTGCATTTTTAATTGTTTCTACTTCTTGCGAAGTTGGGAGTGTGTTAATAGTTTCTTGGAGAGCAGTTAATTTCGAATTCATTTCATTTTGATTTTGATTTGTAGCTAATTCACTTAAAGCATTACGTATACTCTCGATATCAGAGTGCTTCGGTGTGTTTTTTTGTATTTCAATTAAATCACTTTGAACAGTGCTTACAACAATCTGAAGATTAATTAAATCTGTAGAAAGTTTTGAAACCCTACAATTTCTTAATTAATTTTGGAAGTTCTTCCTGTAAACTACTTACCTCAGTGGGAATGTTATTAACATGTCATCCCCATATCTGAGTGTACTGATCATTTTTACTATCTCGTCTCGCAATATTTGCTTTTCAAAATATTAAAGAACTTAATTTATTAGGAAGGGTAAAAGAGGATTTCCCATTGCCACGCCGCCTTTTTGTTTGTATATACATTCTCCAAATTGAAAGTACTTCCTCTTTGGACACATGTGAAGACACCTCTGGACTGTTTTATTTTTTAAGAAATGTTTCTACTTCTTGTATAGCTATATCGACTGGAACAAGTTAACTATATCTAGATTTGCTAATTTAATATTGTCAATATTATTTATTTGTTCCAGTGTATCGTTAAGCTCGTAACTATTCTTTTCAGAGAAACCAAATGGTTTTTTTATGTTATTTAGTTGTTTCGATAGTCATATTGCTAATAAGTCTCTGGGGTGTTGTAACAAACTACTATGGATCTCAATGAAACATTTTTATGTATCTTTGGTAGTTCATATACGAATGGTGATTGGGGCATGTACTATCAACTTCACTTTCTCTGTAGTGTTATGTATATGTGTCTTTTATAATACCTTCGAATTCCATTGTGATTTTATTTCAAGGACTTAAGTTTTCTTTTAACAGGATGCTTGAAGAACATCATGCATTTTCTTACCATATTTCCTTTTTAATAATTACTAGCTTGTTTCCTTTGTCCGCAGGAAACCACATTTTTCTTTCTCTAACCATTCCTTAAATTGTTGAATCTTTTAGTTATCATTTTCCAATTTGTATCTGTGATCCTTTAACTCTAGTAATCACACTTTGCATTCATAACTTAATCAAGATGCCATCTAGTATCTTTACGGCGCTCTCTACTCCTACTAGTGTATCTTTAAACCAATTGTTTGTGTCCTTGTATGAACATTTTGTTCATTTACATAAAAAGTCTGTGTTCTTTTGGAAGTGGTACGTCGACGCAAGTCACTCCATCTTGTAGATCTAATGTTGATGGATATGAATTCAGAATACGCCACAAGTTACGAAAAATATTAGAAGAATAATCTAAGAATATAACACCTAAGTATCAACGAAGCAGGGCTAGAAAGTCTGGGTTCAAAAGAACATTGTTTATTTTCGGAATTTATTAAATCAACGTAACTCCACAAAAATGTGCATATGCCAAACTTAAACATAATTAAACTATAAAACATTAAGATATATTAAAAATAAAGAAATAAAATTGGGAATTGCTACTTATAAAACTGATGAAGCTCATGAAATAGATAACAGTAGTATTAGGTTTCTGAGAGGAGCTAAGAGCCAAGCAGGAAGATTGATTAGAGAAATATATCGCTTTTACTACAATCCGAATAATATAAATGAAAACTAATGTGGACGTTTAAACCAAGAGTCAAAACTCCACCAATATGTATAGAATTAATGAAAAATAACGTTCTTAACAAACAAATAAATAAACATTGTCTGGCAACAATAAGAATTCAATTATTAAGAAACAACAAAAAGAAAAATGATTGCTAACAGTACACTTGATAATGTCTACAGACTTACCGTTCTGTTCTGTTACCACCACAGGCTTTTTACGACTATAGCTATCTAACAGTTCCGAATTTTATAAAAATGATGAAGTCAGTTGTTGGAGTAAAGTGTCTCTTCTTTCTTCAGCACATTACACTAAACATCTTTGTACACGGGTGATCTTTCGCCATCACCGACCTGTTCCCATTGCAATTCATAGTGGTCTCATCTAATATTTCGAATGAGTGCCGTCGTATTCAGGGAGAAGGCGTAACAGAGTGATTGGTAGGGGAAGGTGGAAAAGAGGAGTTGAAGAAAAGGAGAAAGAACAGGTGAGCTTTGGCTATATATGGCGTGGCCACAGTGTAATTCACGATCTCAAATGATATTTCGTTAAGGTACCATCATCAAAAAGTAGCAATACAAAAAAGAAGAAAATGGAAAATGTAGAAAAGAAAAGTTGAAAGTAAAAGGAGAGTAGTAATTGTAAAATTAGTATCGTTAAGAATAAAGATTACTTTTCAAACATGATCAGATTTGTTTGTTAATTTTCCTGAAGAAGCTGTATATGAGTTAAGCAGAGGTGCTAGAAGGTTGAAAAAGCAGAGATTGGACTGAAATTGGTTTCGGAGTTTTAGTCCTCTGAAGAGTGTTCATTATTTCCTTTTTTTCTATATTTAGGTCAACCCGTTAAGAGGTGATGAAAGTTTTGTTTCTCATACTCGCATTCACATGTAACATCATTCTTTATTTTGATTCTCGCTGTCAGCATTTACTCGCGTGTGGTGGACCTGTCCTTTTAAAATTGTTAAGACCATTCTACGCGGAAATATCTCGTAATAGTATTTGCGAAATGTAGAACTGTTAACTTGTATTTCTTTCTCTAATTGTGTATTCCACTGATCTTTAATTTCTTTCTGCATCTGGGTAAGATGTCCAGAAAGCAAATTTTAGATTCAGTAATGGTAGTTAGGTTATGGTAGGAGGGTTATTTGCATGTGACTTGACATGAAGAAAAATTGAATGTCTTTTATCATTTAGTCCAGTCATATTAGGTCAAAAATACCTCTAACTGGAAATAATTCCCTAAAAGGAGATACTTCGCATATGTGTAGTACTAGTACCCAGTAACAACATATAAAAAATCAACACTCGTTCATGCTGTGCTTCGACCGCCATCTTTTGAAACGGCCGTCGATTTTCACTTTTTTATCATATATCGGTAACCTTGGAAACATGAAAAAATGAAAGACAAAACTTAAACATAAAAAATACATCTTAAGTCCTTATAACTTTTGTCCTATATACGGTTTTCGAGAAAAACGTAACTTCAAAAAATCATACTTTTTTAAGTTGTAAGTTTACCATGTATATTACTTTTAACACATAGATTAGTCTCCAATTTTATGATTTTTCACGTTACGTTTTCCTCCAGAACCGTTAGAGATAGGACTAAAGTTATAAGGATCAAGAAGATGTATTTTTAAGAGTTTCTCTATTATTTTTTCATATTTCCAACGGTTACCGAGATATGATAAAAGTGAAAATCGGCGGCCATTTTCCAAGATGACAGCCGCACCACAGCATACACGAGTGTTGATTTCTGATATGATGTTAATGGGTACTAGTACTACACATGTGCGAAGTATCCCCGTTCAGAGATTTTTTTCCAGGTAGAACAGTAATATGACTGGACTGATTTTGGAGTTCGGTTATGTCATAAATTACCGGGTTTGAATGATATGTTTGTCTTTACGGTCTCGTTATAGACTGAGAGTCTGTGAGAGTGAGGATTTTTTGCCTGTAACAACAAAGTATAACCTAAACTCTTCAAAATTATATCCTTCGCTGTAGAAGGAACTGAGAATGGGGTTAGTTGATATGTTCATATTTCTTGGATTAATACAAAAAAGTAGGAGAGAGGAAAGTTCATTTTAATTCTGTTCGTAAACAAAAAATAACAGCGAATCCATTTAACTCTAAATCCTGAAATATGATTGAATTTAGGATAGGAAACTTCTATTTCACATGATAAAGGCCTATCAATTTTGAATAAAAGATCAATATGACGTTGATAGTTGTAATAGTTCATCTGAGAGCAAATTGACTAAGCACTCCCAAATTTAGGCTAGAAATCGTAAGTTTTTTTTTCTTTTGGCCTACGTTAACTTATAAGACTTGTTTAAAAGGATAAACTTTAAGATGTTCACTTCGAAGTATGAATTTAATAGCTTGTAACATTCGGCGAGTTTGAAAATCTGAGATAAGAGTTTCTGCACAAATGATAACATTAGGATGAGTATTCATTACACCTTACATTATTCAGAGTGCTTTCCTGCAAAGGACTTTATTCCGAGATATCAAGGTTTAGAAATTTTTGGTACGATTGCAATTCTATACTCAATAGTGGGAAAATTGTATTTTTTAATAAAGTCAAGAATTATGGAATGGTGTCCGCTCTACTTAGTAGTAAAATATTTAATATTCCAATTCCCTTGTTTTCTATGTTGTTAATTTTGACCAACCCGTTAATAGGTGACCACAGTGGGAGAAAACTAGACTTCTATGTAGTGTTTAGGTCTCACTTCTATTTTCATAGCGCCGTGAGAAATGAAAGGCTCGTAGAGTCATAGGTTAGGGTAAGGGCTAACCTAACACCTGCAACTGGACTAACGGTAACTGCAATAATTTGTCGGATGTTGAAGGGTACAGACGGTACTGGTACGGTTAAACCTATGATAATCCTCCTGTGCTCCCTAATAACACCAATATTGTACCAGAACCGCGACTCCGATAAAAGGGTAAAAATGCCGGGGAATTGTCAAAAACAACTTCAAAGGTGATAAAATACCTCAAAATGAGCTCCAAAGGCCATAAATCGCCAAAAACCGGAATATGCAAATGACGGGGCGTGGCTTCCAATTTGCCATAAAATGTCTCCACTATCCTACTAAGTCATATCAAAATTTCTAAAAATTTCATTTTTTCTTAAAACTTGTTCAATAGCTTCTAACGAACATAGAATTGAGTGTATCAAAGGAAAATAACACTTTAAACACCTTTTTAAACGGTTTATTGACAATATAGATAATGGCACGTTCCAACGAAATTTCTGTATATATCAACAGTTAAACTTGTAAATAGTAAGTAAACTGACCATTATGTGCTTTTCTGATTACCAAAAACTTTCGATAGATTCATACAAATTTATCAACCCGTTAATAATGTATTTGACAATGTAAACAGTCTGCACGCTCTGTTGTAATAGTAATATAGTAACAATATGATAATAGATAATAACATATTTAATGAAACAAAATAACGTTAATATGACAGGAATACACCGGGGTACCGACGTCCTTCGCTGAGCTCAACGTTACAAATGAATCATTCGTTTGATTTTTCTTATAATGTATTCTCTTGATTTATTTGCTTAAACGATAACGTACTCCTACGGTATAACATCAATATTATCTATTCCGTATAAACAACTTCACACATGTTGCTTATTTATTGCTATTCTTAAGGCATAGCTTCGTGTTGGCCCGTCGACCTTAATATTCGCTACTATAACATGGAACGGAATAGTTTGTATAACAACAATATAAATTTGTTCAATGATACTTTTTCTTTGCTCACAGCGTCGCTTAAGCTTGTACTGTTATCATGCCACCCTATTTAGAGTTAACGGTAACTTAAAATACTGTAGTTTCTACCTGCGTATTCAGATTTGTTTCTTAGCGAACGATAGTAGCACCTACGACTACGATTAGTACTTCGCGCAAATCTTTCACTATGCCACAGAAACCAAATGAAATTTGAATTTAACAAATACTTAAAAACAACTTTCACGTCCCGGAACATTCAACAATACTTCAGAGCTACTCTAATTTGAATTCTTGCGTAAGCAAAATCAATATTACTCTGATATTTTGTAATTACACATTTATCTTATATCTTTTTGTTGTCAGTTCACAGACTTAGTAATCCTACCAGACTAGCTGCTGATAAATTCGCAGATATTACGTAATCAAGTGACGTAAGTATCAACCTATTACAAATGTTTCATTTTCCCGAATGTATTTATATTTACAGTTTGACGTATCCATAAAGCATCACATCACTACACTTACTACCACAGTTTTGTGAAGAACAATGTTTCAAACATAGGATTCTTCTCTTTGATTTCTTTATTTTTACCACGATCATCTTATTTTATTCTCACTTTGCATCAACCTAGCTAACGCGCTGACAGACGATATTAATTTGTACAGGGTAATCGTCAACCAACAACAATAACAACTCCGTGCAAACAATGCTTGCGGATCACGTGACAGACCGAATCAAGAAATTCCTGGTTACACACGTCACGGCATGGGCACGAGAATTCCGTATTATTTTCGCTTCAAATTTTGTGCACAAGAATATTATATCAATGTTTGTTAATAAACTTATTCTTCACTATAAAGATTATCCACAATGACACCCAATATGGTAAAAGAAGGAAATACACACATTACTTTGACAGCAGCGTCTCACGTCCGTGAACATTGAGCTGTACTAAATACTTCCCCCTAATATGTACTACATTGCTTGTCACACCTTCCTTTTTATATTTGCATCACTAGGATAGAAAAATGGTTCACTCCAATAAGTTTCAGACCATATCACCTCTGATTAACCGCTGAATTAGATAATACGTCACCACTACGCACCGTACGATGTAATGTCCATGAGGTCTCTTACCCTCACTACTGTCCGGGCGGCGCATCGTTGCCAAGTCTGCCGGCTGGATTCACATGTCCACGCTACCACCTAAGCAAACATTTAAAACAATCGACTTTTCATCCACGCTTGTGTACGCACACAAATCTATATACATTAGATACACAAAATCAGGCGGACTTACTTCCTGTCCATAAACAAACATGTGAAACATCACGTGTCCGTCACATAATATGATGCTTTCAGGTAAGTTTCTTGTCAAAAAATCCTAAATATTTGGCTGAATCTACAAGTGGGATTTTCGTTAATCGATTGAGATAGTCTTGTTAGCACCGAAAGTCATAATGTTTGATTTAGACTCAGAGATATTTAGATACGTTATTCAATAAATTCTGTTAACTTGACTATCAAGTTTTCGAATGCTAAACCAACGTTCTACCACTGAGCTACGGCCGCTCCGTAGGTCGAATATGTATAATAGTTTCCAACAAAGCAATATACTTTACGTCAATGGCTAGTGAACTATAGTAATCAGTGTGGAGGGATTAGTAAATAAGCAACCAGAGTTGCGCAAAAAGGTAAGTTAATTATCTAGTGGTGTGTGTATATGTGCTCGAAACGGATTAGTAACCAGTGTCATGCATGTTATGTGTCCAATACCATTACTATCTGGCGTATTAAGACTGAGATGCATGAGGACCATAAATAACATTCACTTTCAACCAATAGAGAGTGTGTGTGTGTGTGTGTGTCTCATCCGCTACATATATATATATATATATAAATCACAGCCATATTCAATCCACTAGTGGATGAGGCCTCTCCCCGAAGGAAGGAGTTTGTCTACTACTCCCACGCTGACCAGACGGGTTGGGGGAGGAGAGCCGAAGCTTTCACTGTGATCGCCACTGTATTTCATTCACAGCAGCTCCCCAATTGTCCTCACAATGCTGGGTCAACACCGACATTTCTGAGCCCCCACCGGGAATCAAACCCGGGACCGCTCGCACTGAAGTCGAGCGCGCTACCGGCTAGGCTACGCAGGAGTTTACAAACACACGCATATTACGTAAGTGTACTGACAGTGTTTTTGTGTGTAAATAGGTAATCATAACTAACAAGTGAATGACATAAACAGTGGCAGATGACAGAAAACTCCACATCAAAACACCAGATGGAGCTGATATCAAGAGATAGAGGGAGCTGGAATCGATGGAGGAGAAGCTTGGAGGACCACCCCTACATTCACCTACAAAACCCAGCAGCACGAACTACTGGGTATCACTTACTCTTGAGTGGTCAACTGCTCTTCCTTCACCTGTCCACAGAGGTATTTGCTTCTGGGACATCCCGATACAGAGAGGGCTCGGTTTGTGGTATCATGCTGCACATACAGAGGGCTTCGCTTCTCGTGTGTACTCTATCTATTCTCTTTTCCCTTGTCCACAGAGGTATTCGCTTTTGGGACAACGTCGCTCACACAGAGGGCATCGCTTCTGGTGTCTTCCTTTTGTGCACAGAGGGCTTCGCTTCTGGCACAGCACTTTCTTCCTGACTCCTCCTTGGAGAACACCACTCAAGGAGAATACATCTGTACTCAATACCACTGTAATTAGTCGATTACGGGACGCTACTTTTGTTAACATATTTGTACTTATTCAATTATCACGTTTTTATAATAAATTTGGTTATGGGTTAAAACCACAAACCCGTGTAATACTTGCTCTACCTAAGCTGCTCTGTGAGAGAATACAAGGACATTACGATATAATATTGGATTAACAACTAATTAATGGTTATTTACAGTTTGGTTAGGTCCTGACTCGCTAACCAATGTGCGTGATGGGAAGTCAGGTTAGCTCGCAAAATATTTTGGCAATTTTGCTAGTGTCATGTGACCGGAAGTAATT
>JAGDQP010060723.1:0-12159 GCA_022664845.1 Lepisma saccharinum
GAGCTAACAAAATTTTTAAAGCGATTTGTTGTGGTGATATGTAATGGATCCTCGAGGATAAAGTGCTCCGCATTTTTTAGGAAGTTACAACAGTTTTTGTTTAATTAGTGGAACGATTTTAGTGTACAATGTTTTATGAATGTTTGGAGCGAAAAGGTAGCTAAAGAATTTTGACAGGAAAGTTATAATTAACAACGAAAGTCAAATCTTATTAATGTAAACAAACCATGGAAGGTCCTATCGCTGAAACATTTATGGTCGATTTGATGTGATGTATAAATGCTATTGATTGCTATATAATTAACATATAGTGAATTGTGTGGCGGCATGAAGAGACTGTGATAGATTAACAATATTTTTTCTATGTATTGGTGCTGGTTATAATTTAGTGTTACGAAGGGCAGCCATTTGCATTTTGTATGTTATGTTGAGAATTCGATAGATCGAATCTCACTGGAATTGATTGGTGCGTGATCTATTCACTCGGGGCTGTACGATTTGCCTGGAAGTGTAATTCGAGTTAAATGGTAATATTCAATCCTACGATCGGAGTAACCAGTAACCCTATAATTCGCTCTGGTCAAAAAACCAGTTTATTCTGTTCAGTGACTGTAATCTGTCATCTATTGCTCATTCTGAGCAAAGCCTTATGCATTTTATTTATACAGAGTAGCTGTTAATTTTTGTATAAGGAATAAGATAATTGGTGTGTTTTATTAATCTCTCTGATGTGAGCAGCGGCCCAATAATATACGTATTAGTCTTATTATACTGTTTAGGGTATTAAGTTCATGTGATATATTATCAAATTATTTGTATGTATACCTTGCTCGAAGTGGAACTGTCATATTTAGAAAAGGGTTTTGCTTGTGATAATTGACTGAGTTTATAGAAATAAGCCTTTTGTTTCTGACACTTGTAAGAAGTAGGGAAGAGACTACATAGAATAATTTTAAGTGCGATAGCAAGGAGAATCCTGTTTGGCGGCTATAATCTGTCAGTCAATATTCTTTCTGAGCAAGCCTTATATATGGTATTAATTCAGTACAGCTATAATTTTTTGTCAAAGGAACAAGAGATTTGGTACGTTTTATATATTTCTTTGGTGTGAGAAGTGGTCCTGTAATACGTAGATTTAATTTTATTATATTGTTTAGGGTTTTAGTTTGTTTGATCTGTTATCAAATATTTGAATGTAAACACAGCATGAAGTGCATCAGTAGAATTAGAGAAGGGTTTTGCTTGTGAAAATTGGTTGAATTACAGCACTAGACTTTGTCTGTGATATTTTGAATAGGTATGGATGAGACTACACAGAATAATTTTAAGTGTGATAGTAGGGAGTTTTCCTCCTCCCCAAATTTATCTTTTAGTATGCTATGCCAAGATGATTTTGATAGTGTGGAGGACGTTTCTGTTCCTACCTGTAAAACCTTTGGTATTAAGGAATCTATACTTGATCGATCATTTAAATTTAAAAATAATAACATAGTAAATTCTACTACGGATACGTGTAGTTTTACCCCGCAGGAGCCTGAACTAAATAATTCTATACAATTGTTAAATGAAATTGCGGGTAAGTTACGAGATATGGATTCACAACTAAACGACTCTAATCACTCCTGCCCAGTAAAGACAGCTTTAATGGGTGATTCTCCCTCTTGTTCTCATATTTATGCTGGTAACTCTACAACTGATAGAGGTATTCAGGTCAATGTTGCTGTTTCCACGACTTCAACATCTGATATTCTGTCGCATGAGAAAGAGCAAAATCGATCTACGAATTTTACAGACCATAAAATATCTAGTCTAACTTTGATTAACTTGTACAAGGATGTAGCAACGATGACGGATGGAAATTATGATGTTAATACCATGAGAGGAAGTAAGAGGAACTCTAAGGAGACTTCATCCCAAACCAACCCAGAGCTAATGAGCACTGAATGCTCTGAGGCTGCTTGGAGTAGTAAACCTATGTTGCTAAGTAAAGTTAATGCCACTGAAAAAAACGAGGTTACCAGAATTAATAAATTATTACTCGATATTAAATTGTTAGAAGAAAAGTTGTCTAAAGATAAATTACATTTTATGAAGTTGCTCGATAATCAAAAGTTAGAAATTGAGACAAGTAATGCGGTTATTGTGGAGCTTAATACTAAAATCGAACATTTGCAAATTTCGCTGATACAGAAAGACTTACTGATGGTTAACTTGCAATACAGTAAGGAAAGACCATGTGAGGTAGTAAAGAATCCTAAAATAGTTGCACCTTTACATAGGTTTGTAAATGATGATAAAATGTCGCAGTTGTACTCTCCAACAAGATTGGTAAAATTTTCTAAAGATGAAAAGGAACCATTACTTTCCTCGTGTGCTAATAATTATGGTAATTCAAAGTTTGTATTTTTTAGTGATAGTCATGGCAGGATGTGTAGAGAAATTATTCAATCGAAGAGCTCTTACAAAGGTACTTTTTGGGTCAAACCTGGTGCTGGGTTGGACCAGGTCTGCTCCAACGTTCAATGTGAAAGTGATAAACTGACAAACAATGATTTGGTTATAATTTTGGCTGGCACTAATGACATTGCAAAGAATGCTGCATCATCTTTTATTAAATCCTTGAAATTAATTTTAAGTCAATTGATTCATACTAATGTGTTGCTGTTTTTGATTCCTTTACGATACGATCTTCCTCAATGGTCATGTGTAAATCAGGAAATAACAAAAACTAATGGTGTTATAAAAAATATTTGTAAACATTTTAAAAATGTTACTCTAGGCAACATTGCAAATATAGGTAGACGTTTTTTTACAAAACATGGCATGCACTTGAATCCATTGGGAAAAACTATAATCTGTGATGAGATCCTTGTTTCACTTCATGATATAAACAAGAAAATATTGCATAAAGGTGTAGCTATACCTCTTACGGGTAACTAAATAAGGTCCCTGCTTTCAGGGACCATAATTTGCTATGTTCCTTTCTTGAGTTAAATTTCAACATCTCAAATAAGTCTTTGAGTTTTAATAATCGTCCTTTTGCTTACCATGAATTTTTTAGGAGGGAAATTCGATCTGATGGTTTTAATTTTACTGGGAATAATATCAATTTCTTGCATTGGAATGTCCAATCACTTAGGAATAAACTAACTGAATTAAATATTGTGTTGCTTCAACTTTGTTGTCACATTGTTTGTTTAAACGAACACTGGTTACAATGTGATGAAGTTAAATTATACATTCCTGATGAATATGTATTATATAGTTTTTTTAGTCGATCTAAGTCTTCACATGGAGGAGTTGCTATTTATGTTCACAACACATTTCTTCAATCTTGCTCCTCCTTAGATTTGGATCCTTTCTGTTGTGAAATGGAGCTGGAGGTGGCTGGTGTTGTACTCAAAGACTATAAATTGGTTGTTGTATCTATCTATAGAATACCTAATATTGCTATTCTAAAATCTGTTGAACAGCTGGAAAAATTACTGTTATTTCTACTTTCCTTCAAGAATTATGGAATAGTATTTATTGGTGATATTAATGTGAATATGCTTGCTGATTCTAGTGAAAAAACTAAATTTTGTAACTTTTTACGTTCATATGGTTTGGATTACTACAACGACTTGCCTACAAGAAAGGCAGCTGCTTTAGATAATATTATTACCAATGTTCCTGGTCATCAATTACATTGTGGTACACTGGATATTGATTTGTCTGACCACTCGGGCGTTTGGGCTAGTATAGCAGTACCTAAGCAAGTTACAAATCACGAACATTCTTTAATATCTTACAGATGTTTATCTCAAAGGAACATATTAGCACTTCGTGATAGTCTTAGTAATTATGACTACTGTGACATGCTGCGCAACTCGGCTTCAAGTGCACAAGCCTGGGGACATTTTATGAATAGTTTAAAACAAGAAATTGATAATCATTGCCCTCTTATTACTAAGAAGAGCAATAGTAATCGAAATACTGCCTGGTACACTAACGAATTAAGGGCTCAACATATTAAGCTTCTACACTTATATCGTCGCAAAAAAACTGGTAATGTTGCTGCCGCTCGTGAGTATAAAGTTGCAAAAAGAGACTATAGAAAGTGTATCAATCAAGCGAAATTATTGCATAATGCTAATACAATTGAAAATGCAACTAACAAGACGAAGGCAGCGTGGTCTATAATAAATAAAACCCTGAATGGTAATTTGGTCAACACAACTTGTCCTATTGCCCTTAATGATTTTAGTGATTTTTTTGTAAATAGTATTCCTCATAATACTCCGTGTTCTATTGGCAACTCGTATTCTCGATTTAAAAATGCTGATGATGATTTACTTGTATGGAAACCTATATCTCTGGATCTTGTCAAAACAAGTATACTCTCACCTGTTTCGTCCAAGAGTGAGGACATATTTGGCATGTCGACTTTTTTGACAAAGAAGATATGGGATGTTATTATTTTCCCACTTGTTCAATTAATTAACTGGTCCCTCTCAGAATGTGTTTTTCCTGATTGTTTGAAAACTGCACTGATAGTTCCAATTTATAAAAATAAGGGGAGCAGATCGGACCCGGCTAATTATCGTCCGATCTCTCTTCTTCCCATCTTTGCTAAATTACTCGAATGGAGTATAAAGAATCAACTTGAAAGTTACTTTGAACGTAATAAGTTATTCTCGTGCTCACAATTTGGTTTTAAGCCAGGATCGACTACTATAAAGGC
Organism: Lepisma saccharinum; assembly: GCA_022664845.1. NCBI lineage: Eukaryota > Metazoa > Arthropoda > Insecta > Zygentoma > Lepismatidae > Lepisma > Lepisma saccharinum. The sequence continues at coordinate 4,724 of JAGDQP010060723.1, forward strand.
TCTTGATAATGTTGTATCTCATATCTTTGACTGTTTTGAAGATAAGAGAAGCACAGAAATAACTTTGCTTGATTTAAAGCGTGCATTTGACACCATTTCACACGAAATTTTGTTGGAAAAGCTGTCTGTTTATGGAGTACATGGTGGCCCCTTAAATCTAATAAAGTCTTATCTTGTAAATAGAAAACAGATAGTTTCTATGTTTGGAAAGAGATCGGATGCTAGGTTTGTAGCTAGAGGTGTGCCACAGGGTTCTATTCTTGGCCCATTGCTTTTTGTTATATATATTAATGACCTCCCTGATTTTTTACAATGTACATCAGTCTTATACGCGGACGATACAACCATTATCTGCGATGGTAAAGAAATGGCTGAGATTAATAGGCTTTCTGCCTTCAATTTAAATTTAGTAAGGAAATGGTGCAAAAACAACGATCTTATTATCAATGACTCGAAAACAATATCTATTTGTTGCTCACTGAACAATGATTTGTCAGCTCAGACTAAATTTAAAAGTGCTAAATTGCTTGGGCTTTATTTGGACTCAAAATTAGTATGGTCCTATCATATTGAGGGTCTTTGTAAGGACTTAACAAAAAACTTATACTTGTTAAGACGACTTAAGTTCTTGGTACCTTATAATTACCTGTTGTACTCATATTATGCTTATGTACACTCTAAACTCTCTTATGGTCTATTATTTTGGGGCAATGCATCCAATGTAGATGAAGCTTTTAAAGTACAAAAGGCTGCTGTAAGATGTATTGTCGGTTTGAATCCGAGAGAATCCTGTAGAGATGCATTCAAACACTTAAAAATTATGACTTTATCATGTATGTATGTGTTTCAATGCCTTGTATATATAAAAAGCAATATCGCACAGTATAATTTAAGAGAAGACATTCATCAATATAACACTAGATATTCAAAGAATCTAAATATACCTAGGCTTAGACTAACGAAAACGTCTAATAGCTATATAAAGGTTGGAATAAAAATGTACAACTTATTGCCGGATAGTGTAAGATCTCTCAATATCTCACAATATAAACTTAAACTTAAAAACGTATTGAAGGAAGGTGGAGATTATAATTTTCTTGAAATAGAAGACACTTTAAGAAATTTACATTAAAGGTTACGCTGTATACTAGCTTCTTGTAAGATATCAGATTTTAATATGTGACTTGTATGAATAATTATATGTTTTACTTGACTTTTCTATGCGTTTCAAACGTCAAAGAAAGAAAGAAACAATAAACAATAGTTATGTGGTTTATAATTTATTCTGCTATTACTTAGCATTTGCACATTTTGCACACAGAACTTCGTGAAGTAAGGGATGGCCATCTGTGGATCCTCTACTAAATTACTTTAATGTTTTGTGCAAAATGAACTGCTTTTGGTATGGTCGGACTAACTACTTTCAACTTTCGAGCCACTCAAAGACGTTTAAATTGACCATAGAAAGTCTGGGTAGTTTAAAAATCTATTGGCGGAATTTTGTGTTATCCTCGAACGTCTCGGAGAGATTAATCTGCTGAGTTTAATCTGTTCAATTACTGATCTGTCACTTGTTTGTTCTTCATCTCGCTTAATGACATAAATGCTGACATACACAAGAATTTTCTTGGGCAATCCATTCGCACAATAGGAAACACTAAAGTTGTACGATGCACGAAACTGTGCCTCATCCTCTTCTGGGACGTCCGCATTTTAGAGGAACCTCGGTGATTACACCACTTACATAGATATTTACTTCATCATGACGTTTTAATTAGTCATATTATTGTTAATATTAATATTTCCCTTATTTTCAACATTCACAATATCAACACATCTATTTCACACATTTCTCTTCTGTTTGATGTTATTTGAAGTCTTAAACGTTTGGTAGCATCACCGATAAGATTTAACTTCTTGCTTTCTTTGAAAACATTTTTCTTGTTGAACAGAAGAGTCACTCTTTTTATATTCATACACAGACACAATTAGATGGAACTCCTTTCAAAACTCACTCCAAAGGCAAACTGAAAACAGTCAAATTAATCCTAACAATGACTGTGAAATCAATAGCAATTGGGTGCAATTAACATCAGTGGTAGTGGGAGCCAATCTTGGGTCTGGGGCAAGTGAACTTGATTGAGGCCCGTTCGCGAATACGGTCGTGAGCCCATACTGCTACTGTTGGCTGGAACAGTATCGGATCTAGGGGGAAAAGGAAGCAAGCGCCCGTAGCGGCACGTTTGGGGAGCGGCAACAGCTAAAAATAAAAAATAAAAGCTCCTAGAAAACGAAGTAAAACAGCATATTAAATTGAAATTGACCTAAACATGACCAAAATTTCAATACTAAGACATTTTCTTATATGTTATTCCATACAACCTACCTTCATTTCTAAAATTCAAAACCACCACTCAAGTCAGATAGGCAGGTCTACTGCCTTAACGGAGTTAGTAATAGCGATGCCACGACAAGCTCCAGAGAAGATAACAAAAGTAGAGTACGTGATGCGACACAATGTAGTGGCCGTCGCTTCGGCCGGTCGTGTTTTTTGGCTACAAAGCGATGGAAAGGGCGGCAACATTTAACTTTTCCCCCATATGACAATTTCTAGATCCGGCACTGGGTCGGAATACCTTTGTTTTCGTATTCCGAGCCAAGGGGGTAAACTAGGGGCATCACGGGGGCTCACTTACCAGGAAGATTTCTTCTCGTTCCTTCCCCACAACCTATACATATGAAGGTTTCCAGACTGTGCAGTCATGCTTATCAGCCATTACAGTCAAGCGCATAAGTAAGAGTCCTGAAACGATATAGCTATTGAATCACTGATCACCATCGATGTTCCCAATTATTTTATTGGCTCAGTGGAATAAGGGCACATGCCATAAAATACGGTATTATTTTTCACAGAAAAATGGAATAAGGGTCAGTTCTACAATCGACCGCTAAACTTCTAGTCAGCGCTAAGTTGAGGCCAACTCTCATTTTGCGTACCCTCATTGGGCAAATCAGACTTGACCTCAACTTAGCGCTGACTAGGAGTTTGTCGGTCGATTGTAGAACTGGCCCTAAGTAATTTTAACTCAATGTGATAAGTGTATGAATATAGTATTTTTATCCACGACCTTGTATAGGTGCCTGGAACATACATAATAGAGGTAAATGTCCAAATAATTTGTTTGAAACGTGTAATGGTTCACATCACTAATAAAATGTTTCCCTTTACCAAATTCTGACTTTAAAGAATGCTTTTTCAGCAAATAAGCATAAAAGGTAGTAAATGGACTGACATATTGAAAGAGTCTGTGATATAACAATAGACTGATATATGAAAGATTTTAAAAATCATATAAAATCACACAATTTCTTAATGAAGTTCAGAAGTGGGCAGAAAAGAATAAAATTAAGTTGTAATTAAATTTACAACCCACAAGATTTACGAGTTGTCGTGGCTTAGGCAGTATTTTATCTGACTACGAATCAGGTGGTCTGGTTTCAAATCCCGGCCAGGACACTGAAAACTCTTTTTTCGCAGCGTTCACATGCCTGGCGCTCTGACTAATTAAAACTACTCATCCCTATATTGGCTGTTCCTGTGCTTCTGGTACTAAAGTTAATACCATAAGCACAGTCATTAAGAAAGGAGACGCTAGATCACACAAGCGGTATCTCTGAAGTAAATAGTTTTCATTGGGATATGGCTTGTGCCCATTTTCCCCTGAAATTCAAAATTCTAGACAAAAGTCTACTTAAATCAACCTGATTTTAATAATCCAGCTCAGTATCAATGCCTTCTGTTTCGTGTTCATTAAAGGTTAAACTCACTGTTTAGTTTATGTAGAACTGAGTAGATAAGGGGGATGAACTGCATTATTGTACTTTAAAACTTTGATTTTTCGTCCCTCTGGATACTTCAGTGGCAAAGGAACACTAGCAAGATTTGGTCGATGGATACGCTGTTATTTTCAGATGTACTTCCATGTCATTAATAGACATTCTGACATAAACGCAACGCTCGCCCTCAATATCCCTAATTTGGCTATACTAGACTTTGTACCGTGTGCCCTTTTTCAACTGGCAAAAAGTTCCTTGTTTGGGAATGGTATATTTCGATTCAATATAGTACAAAAATGGCAGCTTCCATAGGAATAGCCATTACGGGAGTAGACGCTAGATGGCATAACCTGGCTGTCTGACGTAAAAAGTCATTTTTCATTTAGATATGGCATGTGCCCTTATTCCACTGAGCCACTCAATTCATCTTAACAAGTGATTATCCACTTGTGTCGGCGAATTGCAGGGATCCAGACTAGGGCACGGCTAGCCCCCTTTCTTATGCCGTCACTTGTTACCATTATGTCTATACAGGGCAGCCATCAAGGACACAATTCATTTTCCATTAGATTCATTCGACTTCTCAGAACATTCCCCTGTTTTGCACTGACTTGTAAGATATTCTCCAATGCTACGAAGAGCGGGGTGCATGTGTCCAATGGGCCAAGCAGGTGACGTATGTATGGATGAAAGATGAGTTAAAGCGAACCCAGCAAATAGGAGAAGAGAAGCTACCTCCGTACCTGTTGTCCATTGCATGGGGTATAGATGACTGCCACACCCTGTATTTTTTTTTCATTTCTTTAATTTTAAGGTCTATAGGTAACTTTGGCTTAGCCTGAATGGATGATGATGGGGTGAGAGAATCGGTGGAATGAAGAAACTGCAAGGAAACGGGAGACCCCAAGAAAATACATAGTCCTACAAAACCCACACGGTATTTGTCCACCACGAAGTCCACATGACATGAACCGGGATCGAACTAGGTACCTAACCCAGAAAGCCAAATGCCAACCCCAACGGCGGCACGCCAACTAGTAGTCGGGAAGTAGTTAGTGGAACATAGGGGCGTAACCCTGCCCAGCACCCGACGGCTGACGTGGGCCACAGTTTCGCCTACCAAATGTCGCCTGGTTTGCTGGGAACACACCAGAGGTGATCCCTATATGTAACATTGACTAAAAATGATTAATGGTGTGTACAATAGAAGTAAATAATATTCCCAATATAAATACTGTTTTTTTTTTTTTTTTTTTTTTACTATTTCTAATAAAAATTAAAATTAGAAATTTAGGAAATCAGCCTAACTTTAAATAACCTGAAGTCAGATATGTACTAGGGGTCGCAGTTGTCAAAGGTTATAGTGTTCGGCGTTCACCCTACATGGTCCTTAATGATTCTTGCTAAATACTTTTTTCGTCTTGCGTTTTAAATGGCGATTTCTAATCTTTCCTTGTAAACTGTGCCCCTCTAAAAGTTGCCCCCGAAGCCCAGGCCTAACGGGCCTAGAGGTAAATCCGTCCCCATATCAGCAGGTCCTGCTGATATGAAGTGTTGTTGCATAATATTGTACTGACTTACGTAGACTGATTTCTGTTTAATATTTCGGAGATGAATCATGTCGTTTGTTGCTTTTACGTTTCCGGATTAAACGATACAAAAAATAAAAAGATGCTCTTATGATGAGATCTAATTATATAATATTGATTTATTGATTCAGCTGATGCCCAATAATTTGCATTAATCAGAGGTGCAGGAAAATAAATAAGTGTGTTTGTGATTTTTCTCCAAAAATTTCATATTACATATTTGTTAAAAATTTTGCCATAAAAAGCTTAAACTACGAAATATATTTGAGAAACTCGCTACTACGTTCTATCATCCCTACGAATTTTAATAATCACGTAAAATCTGTCACAAAAAAGCATATACTAATTGCTACTGCTATGAAATAGCGTGACTACGTAGTGTTGGGGCTATGAAAAGTCGCAGTTACGTAGTGTTGCCGCTATGAAATGTCACGACTGCGTAGTGTTGGCGCTATAAAATGTCGCAGCTACGTATTGTCGCTCTACGTCGCTCTTGTCTCGCTACGAAATACGATCTTCATTCAGTCAACTTGGAACTTTGAGTTTTGTATCAGGATTCAATTTATCTTCTTTAATGCCGTCAATGAGTTAGATTTGTCTTCTGCTTCTTCCCTTTCTCCCTGAGCCACAGCGTCTACTTCATCCCTTATTATTCAATCTGTGGAACAGATGTCCTAGCCTCTCTTCCTTATTGTCTTCAGTATTGCTAGCCTCTTTCATACTGTCTTCAGCACTTGATCATTACACATTTTCTGTGCCCTGTTAATTTTTTATAATCGTCTCAGCCTCCGCATTTCGAAAACTTGCCGCTCTCTTTCTTCAGTCTTTCATAGAGTCCACTTTTCGGCTCCATATGACACAGTTCTCTATACAAGAAAATCTTCCTCATATTTCCCTCTTCGCTTTGATCATCAGTCTTGAGTAAATATTCTTTCTATACGTCTTCTATAGTTGCCCACTTGTGGTCACTACACTTATCATATACAACATACAAATCAGAGGCTTGGATAGTCTCCCCTCATAAAACCAGGTGTACCGGTTAATAATGCGCATTTGGAAGCAAAGAAAAACGATAGGTTGAAAAGAGACATAACAAGTTCTTCATTCAAAATAATGTCCTACACATTTTTTCCATCATTCTGGTAATTTGTAGATACCGTCCCAACTCCCAATAGATTTTTTCTAGTTTGGAAGCAAACCATTCAGAGCCTCACTTTTGCACTTCGTAAATTGTGAAGTGATGGTTAGATAGCGCGTGTCCCATCGATCGGATGATAATCTGAAGGAGCAAGGTCTGGTGTGTTAGTACATCCCAGGAAGGATCATTTAACGTGTCTTTAACGTTTTTTATGTGTGTGTGTGTGTGTGTGATGATGCGTCATCATGAAGAAAGACCACTTTGCTGTGTCTTGTGGTCCATTGCGGTCGTTCGACAATCAACGTGTGATGCAAATTGATTATTTGCTGTCGGTACATTCATTCATCAGGATCTGTGTTCTAACGAAATCCCAGACAAAAAAAAAAAAAACAGGTATTGTTAAGTATATAGATTCAATTTAGTTTTGGAACTTGTTTTGTTTTCTCCCAACCTGGTTCCTTGATGTCCATCCCTACAGTTGGAACATAAACGATAGGTTTTTCCAATATCGAGTACTACAGGCTCTTCAGGTGATCGAAGTTTGAAAGCGTTTGTCGAGCGTGTTTGAGAAACCAAAAAAAATAGTTGCAACACTCACTGTCACACTCACCGAAAATGAAGCTGAATAACACAGTTAAAATTCGATGTACAATTTCATAGAAGTAAACCTACTACACAAATAGTGTAAATAAAGTATACATCGTGCCAAGGTTCAAACCAGACCATAAAATCGAGATGACTGATTCAAATATAAATTAAAAGCATTGGAGTGCTCAATTGAAAATACAATAGTCTGAACAACCAATAGATTGACAGTTACTACACGAACACAAATACGAGGGACTATACTATCGTACTTTACTATACTATCC
>JAGDQP010060724.1:0-12159 GCA_022664845.1 Lepisma saccharinum
ACAGGACTCTTCGCTTTTGGGCTCTTCAGATAAGTAAAGAGTTAGATCCGGATAATACTCTACAATTCAAGGCATCTCGTCACTGGCTGTCTAATTTTAAAAAGAGAAACAATATCGTCAGTCGTTCTATCATGCATAGGGTTAGCAAAACGTGGAAATCAAAAGAGGCTGAATTAAATCACTTGTCTACGGCATTTATTACGTCCATGAAAGAACTTATGTTACTAGAAGACCTGAATCCTCGTCAAGTATTAAATGCCGATCAATGTCGATTTGACAAGGAACTCCATGCATACAGGACTCATAGGACTAAAGGAACGGTGGTTGTAAGAGGTGTATTTGGATCAGTCAGTGCCACTACTCATTCATATATGATCATGCCGGTTATTTCCATGGATGGTGAGATATTGCGTCCGATGTACGTTCTTGTATCCGAATCCAGTGGTCAATTTCCAGGAAATAAGCAAAAAGATCCCGATAACATAGTGTCCCATCCAGGAAAGACTACAAACATGAACAAAAGTAATTTAAAAGAGTTTTATTCTGTATTCTGGAATAGCCTGCCTGCCGATCGTGATAAAGTCTTGCTTTTGCTGGATTCATGGAGTGCAAATAAGGATGATAACGTATCAAATGAATTGTGCCCTAATCATATAACACTGTCCAAACGTTTAATTCCTGGTGGTTGCATTGGTTTCATCCAACCACTTGATGTTTACTTCTTCCGTCCATATAAATCATTTATCAGGTTCATTACTGACACAGTTATCGCTTCCTCGGAAATTAATCTCTTGCATCGGGATAACATTTTACGAATGCAGTCCTTCACTCTCTTCCAATTCAGCGCCTCACGATTTCGCAACATGATCAGGTTTGCGTTTTACAAAAGCGGCTACTTGGATGAGGAGCCCGAACCGTGGATTTCTCCATTGGATTATTGTTTTGATTCTAATATACGTGACGAGTGTTAGAAGACCTCATGTGAGAACACCTGTTTTGTCAAGTGTGCTCATTGTGAGCAAAGTATCTGCTTATAACACGCCTTCATTGACGACTTACATATTGATTGTATCAATGTGTAGTACTTTGTACGTGCCTCTTTCCTTCACATGAATCGCATTTTAATTCAAAACCATGTCCTTCTGACTTTTGTTCTGCCTTTCGTTGTGACTTGTTTCAATACAATTCGCTTTCTCTTTGAACTTTGACCCGCCATAACCTTTTTATTTCTGGAGCTCTGCAGCTAGGATTTCACAGGTGTACTGTACTCGTCACTAGCTTCAATTTAAGGTATCACTTGATGAGCAACTCGAGTCCTCACTTCGGGTACTTTACTTGTGAGTCCAGAGGTAAGTTGGATTGGTCTGTAGGAAGAGATCGAGTGGGCAGGTTTTTTGGGTTTAAGAAACATTATTGTTTTGGAATTCTTCCACTATTGGGGGAGATAGCTGGTGTGCAAGATGAAGGTGTAAAGTATTGCAAGGAGTTCCATGAGGGAGTAGGGAGCTTCTTTAAGGCCTTTATAGGTTATGTTATCGAAGCCCGGTGCGTATTGATATTTACGTGTTAACATTTGATTAATTTCATCTGGAGTGATGGGTGCAGTACGTGGGTGTTCCGGGAGAGTATGGGCTATGTCAGGCTGTAGATGGGGAGAAGAGAGATCTAATCGTTCAGCGGGATGGAGTAGGAAAGGGTTGAAGGGTGGGAATGTGTGTGAAGATTACTTGAAATAGTCAACAAAAGCATTGGCTTTTTCCTCATCAGTGTGTAGTGCATGATTCTATCGTATAATAGGACACGTGGTTTTGTTGTATTTACCTGTAAGAGTAGGTTAAATTTTCTCCAGTATTTTATAGGATATGCGGTGTCGGCTAGTGTATTGCATGTTATAACCTATTTTCTCAGTTAATATGCCTTAAAATGTTTCGAGCTGTGCGTTGGTGTTTTCGGTGTAGTCTTAATGATTCCCGATTTCCTGTGCGTTGGAAGTCTCGGTTAAATTGACGTGATCTTTTAATTACCGGTAGATATTGCGGTGGAAGTTAGGGTCTAAAAGTATGCCTTTGGGAATGTATCTGTCAGTGGCTTGGTAATACGTCCTTGTGATGCCATCTATGGTTTCATATAGTTCGTCTTCTGTGGTTGGTGGGTCGAACGGGGTGAGTTGTGTCGTTATATATGTTCTGTAGTCCTCCCAATCTACTTTGTTAAATCTTAAAATTTCACGTCCTGTTTTGTTTTACAGATGGTTGATGTTGATACTAAAGAGTGAGTTTGATTGCTGCATTGTCACTTCCAATTAGGTCTAAAATATTTATGGTGCTACGGTTTGCTATGTTCGTTGAGGTTATTACTACGTCTGGTGAAGTATTAGAAATTTTGGCGAGTTGGTTTAGGTAGTCGGTGAATGGTGCCTGCTTGATATTCTATAAAGTCGGTTTTGTCTCTATCGGATCTGCTGTGAACATTTATATCTGCCATAATGATGGCAGTGTGGAATATAATACCTATTGCAACATCTCCATTTGCGCGTAAAGCAGGTCATGTCTTATCATTGTATATCGTGGGATTTTGATGGTTTTCGAAAGTTTTAGGTGTGTCTAATTTAATAGAAAAGCATTGATTGATGTGTTCTTCAATTAGCAGGTGTTCGAAAAGGAGTTTGGGTTCCGGTAGGGAGCGTATGTTCATGAGTAGAAATACTAAAGCCATCAACATGCGTACAGTATGGTTGTAGGCTGGTCGGATTTTAAACTTCAGTTTCAAGTGCAGTAGCCTGGTGTGCAGTAATTGCCCATATGAACTGGAATAAGTATCGTTGAAGTTTACGTGCCAAGATGGTTTTAGCGCCATGTTGGATTTGCTGTAGAATAAATGGACGTTGAAACGAATGAATATTTTGGAGTAAAGGTAATGAAAGCTAAGACTTTTCAGAGGTAATGGTAGGTTTGATAGGTTGTGGTGATTCTGTGGTGCGGATTGGTACTATGAGCTCAATTTTACTTGGTTCAGGTGCTGGTCTTACTTTACATTTATAGATACATATCGGATGTGTGTCACCGCAGGTTGTACATATTTGTACAAGATTTTGTGTTGTGTGCTTCTGAGCAGTAGCCACGTTTGAAGTTATTTGAGCATTTTCAGGGATGGTGTGTGTTATACTATTGGCATTTTTCACATCTAAGTGGAAGTGGAGATGGTGTGTGTGACGGTTCAACCCTGTATCGCTTCTTGTAGATATAAGCTCCATGAGTGAGTAGATCATCGATGGTTTCTTTGCTAGCTGTTAGAACTCATAAATTAACTAATACATTTCTGGATGAAATGCAGATTTCTCTTTTCAGTGTAAAATTTGGTGCCGTGGATTAATTCGTTACAAATGGTGGTTCTTATCCTAATCTACCAGATCTAAAGACACTTCACACAGTGGTACATAGTGGTTGGATATATATATATAAAGTAGTAGACTTAATTTAATGCATTTAATTAAATCCTTACTAATTCCCTACAGTGTTTGATCTTCGAATGCTGATATCCGTTATTCGTGCATGAGTAATTATGGGATCAACTAAGAAGTAACACTATTTCAAGTGGACACTCAGATCTAGAAGGGAGATATGTATTTAAAATCAGCATTAAAAAACTGAGTTTTTGTGTCAAAGATTGGGTGTAATTGGCCAGTGGTTGAGGATTTATTGACGAGAAAATTTATTAATAATATTGTTTGTGGATAGCCACTTATGAATATCTGGCGCTATTTTATACTCAATGCAGCTCACTATGATGATATCACTGACATCTGAACGTCTTTATACCTATATACATCTAGATGGTGACATCGATACATAATTAGAATTGACTAGACTCTGTCAGACCCCATGAATTACTTTACATCAGTATTCGTGTTCCATCCTACGGATTCTACGGTTCTACCCAATTCTACACTTATGCCAGTGTGGATCTCTGGTGACTGAGTATAGTGACGTGCTGCTATCAGTATCACTTGCCTGTCACCGTAGTGCGTAGCATTAAGCGTAAACTAGAGCCAGATATTCATAAGTGGCCATTCACAAACAGTGGTATTACTACCTTCCCGCCAATTTCTCTTCAACAACTGGCCAATAGCGCCTAATCTTTGACACAAAGTCAGTTTTCATGCCGATTTTGAATATATCTCCCTCTTCTAGATAGGAAGGAGGGTCTCCAACTCAAAATTGAATTCGAATATGAAACCACGCTCATTTACTGAAGCGAGGTCGAAAAAGGCGAATCTGAAAGCAGCTAATTTCGCAAATGTTCGTATCACCCACAATAAGGGAGGCAAAGGTTAAAAAAAACCGTAAGGAAATGAACAGGAACAGAAAGTTCGTCAGCTGTTTGAAAACAGGTTTGTAGTAGAACAGTGGACAGTACTTCATCAATCAGGGCAGTTACATCAATGTGGCACTAGACGGCGCCAGAGTCAAGGTTAACGTGCGTAGTGTACATGCTGGCAAACGTCGCTACTTATTGTAAAGCAAAGCGAAGTGCAGAGAGGTTGTAGGAAAAATGCGCTAGTAGTGCACGAACCGTTACTGCAAGTAAGATCCCGTGTATAAATCCTCTCAACGTGCATAACTTACTTGGTAAAAAACTAATGTATACGCATGTGGTAGAAAGGGGAACCGAAGACAGTGACTTTGCGGACGTGTTATTTAAGCTGATTCAAAACAATCGAAAAATGGCGATGTTTAGTATTTTTTTTTCGGGTCTTATTTCGAAGATGTAGATTTAAATTAACTAATTAAAGCTTAGCTATCCCAATCCAACATAACCTAACCTTCACTGTTTTGAACGATCCGAGGTAGTACCTAAAGTGTAGCCATTTTTTTTCATTATACGTAATGCATATAATCTTTAACCTGACACCACCTGTAATTGCTCCATTTCTGGTTCCAATTGAACGCCCGACGCATACTAAAGGGACGCTATTTCAACATACTCACAAAACATCAACTATGAATAACTATTCTACGAATCCATTCGTAACATTCCATTTTCATCAGACTTGGAGTCGAAAACTAATTTAAGGCATCATCACATTGAACAAATAATTCGTTCTTGTTTAGTCACTTGCACATAGAGTTAGGAGTAGAATAGAGGCAATGTATGTATATACCATAGAGTTAGGAATATAAATAGAGGAAACCTTAGGCTGTTTTGTTGGAGAGGGGAATGAAGTCAAGAGACGGAAGGGACGAGGCATTTCGGCCATATTAACTGGCCCCATATTTAGAGACCCTCTTTTCCGAGTATTGCCTCTCTGAGGTGCTCTCATCCTCCTATTGAAAAAGGCAATCCTCACAGTACTCGGTATAGAGGGACTCTAATGGGACCACACAAGATGGCGGCCGATATATCGTAATTTGTCTTCATGTGACGTCATGTATGTTCTCTCTATTTTCTTCCTAACTCTATGGTATACAGATAAACCCATAGAGTTAGGAATATAAATTGAGGGAACCTTAAGCTGTTTTGTGGGAGAGGGGAATGAAGCCAAGAGACGGAAGGGACGAAGCATTTCGGCCATATTAACTTGCCCCATATTTACAGACCTTCTTTTTCGAGTATTACCTCTCTGAGGTGCTCTCATCCTCCTATCGAAAAAGGCAATCCTCACAGTACTCGCTACAGAGGGACTCTAATGGGGCCACACAAGATGGCTGCCTATGTATTCGTATTCGTATTCTTCTTACGCGGTAGCAGCTAAATATGCTTTTCCATTGCGCAATCGTTTCATTTGTTTAATTATGAAGCATCATAAAATATAATTTGTTTGAAATTAGTATTATAACTGTAGATTCTGCTTGAATTTACACCACTTTAAATTCCCATAAATCTTGATGATCAGAAAAATCCGTAACTTTTTCCACTCTTTCGTTGTCGACTTAAAAAAAATCCGTAACTTTAGCTACTTTTTTCACATTCTTTACTATTTATTAGATTATAGTTTCCTGTTTGCTTCCGATGAACCGTAATTTGGCTTAATGTGACGTCATGGATGTTCTCTCTATTTTCTTCCTAAATCTATGGGTAAACCATCCCGCCCTGACTGGCAAAATGCATGGATCTTGATACGAGAGACGGATCTACATTTAGTGACCCGAAATTGAAGCCAGCGCAAGCCATGATCACCTGGAAGGTGAAATTGATTAAAAAGACAACTGAACATCACGTTCTGTACAATACCTTAATTAAAATAGTCCAATTTTCCTCCTCTCTTCCTTAGCTAGATCTTCATCCATTCTTTGCTTCCACACACCCAGGCATAGGCCAATCAAAAAGACACAAGTAAATTCCAAATCACCAGAGAAGAGCAATCGAAACCGGCATCAAGTTGACCCAGCTTAATTGTATTGGGCCAGTTTATCCATCTCCAGTATCTAAATCCGTGGGCTGAATGGTATAGGACGATAACTGGGGGTGTAGCAACGAGTATCTGTTTAGAAAAATCAGTGTTATACTAGGATTGGAAATCGTCAGCTAGCTAGCGACAACCGCAACCAGTCAGGGTAAGTCATGCTATCACAATGCTTCTCACGGCAGAAGAATTAGCAACTACGGACACGCACGGGTGGATGAAAAATATACAGGAGACCTGTTGATGCATTGAAACATATCTGAAACGTTTCAATATAAAGATATCAATATAAACCAATATAGAACGTAAACAATATTAAATTTATTAAACATTTGTTTTGAAACATAACGACTATTATGGTCGAAAATTTCATTGACATCTTAGCCAATCAAAATGATAATTTCAAGCCAATGGAATTTATCGGCGGTATCACGATATAGATTTAATGTAACATGGCTATATACATTATGAAATTCCACAATGACGTGCTCATTGTGGGTGTCAATGATACGTAAGCAAAGCAAATCCCACGTATACCTCGATAGTAGCGACAGTTGCGACCAGACCTCGTGCCTTCAGTTTCTAACCAAGGAAATTCTAATAGAAGATTTGCGATTTTGCCAAAAACATGAAACCAAACGTAACAGCATAGTCTCGTCCAGTTAGCCCACTTACTCCAATCAAAAACATTGTTTTCGACTAACAAAGATGGCAACAAACTCTCTAGTTGATCGCTAACCAATCAGATACGTCACCTTGGTAGATGCTATTTTTTTGGCTTCATTCTTTCTCTGCGCATGAAATAGCTACAAGCAAATCCTCGATTAGAACATCCTTCCTTCTAATCAACATGGATCTAGATCCATGCTAATCAACCAGCCTTCATTCTTTATCTAAGTAACTGAACGAAGAAGAAGAACTTGTCACTACCATAGAGTTAGGAAGAAAATTGAGAGAACATACATGACGTCACATGAAAGACAAATACGGTTCAGCGGCAGGCATCTTGTGTGGCCCCATTAGAGTCCCTCTATAGCGAGTACTGTGAGGATTGCCTTTTTCGATAGGAGGCTGAGTGCGCCTCAGAGAGCCATGCATGGGAACACTGCGCGAAAAGCCTCCAGTGTCCTGGCCATGATTTGAACAAGTAGTTCGTATTGTAACTGGGGGATAGAAGTATTTAGCCCACCGACAACCAGCTATTATTTACTGACCCGCCGTAGATCAGTGGTAGAGAGTTGGCGAAGCATGTCGGGAGGTCGTGTGTTCGAACCCAGCGGCTGGCCATTCTAGCTAATGTTTATACTTAGTCACAGCAGGCTGGATGACACCTTCACATAGGGCTTGCCTGGCATCTTTCCAACTCCTTTCCCCTCCTCTATCCCGGCCTGAGCCTTAGATGCCTAAAGACCATAAATACAATTTCAGCAAAGTTTATGATTGAGGGAATGTCGCATAGAAAGGCTTCTCTGCGTATGAATTTCATTGTTAAGAAAGTAATATGGTTTAATAGGGCAATATGGAATTCCCGCTCGGCTTACATTTCTGGAGCTATCATTTAAGACGATGCCGTGATAGCTTTGCATGCTTCTAGCTCAGAAACAACTCAACAAGCCAAGAGACGTAGGCGAAGGTCGGCTGACGTCGGGCGTGGTTACGCCTCTATGCGGACCCCGACGGCGGGTCGGAAGATGGCTCGGCGACACCGACGGTGGCCCAGAAAACGGTTTGACGACCAATCGCCACTTGTGGATCGCTCCGACCATTTCCCGACCATCATTTGGTCGGGCAGCCGCCAGGGTCGGCATTTGGCTTGCTGGAATGAACCTGGTTTCCAGATTTCTAGAAAAGTACTTTTCCTTGTTTTGAAATCCCCTACATGGTGCTACAGCTATGGACAAAAATGTTGTCGCATGTCTAAAACTGATTTTATTTTATTTCAAATATAAATAAATTGGAACGTCGTATAAATTTCTTGGTTTACAGACATATGCACAATCACATGACCCACTTTTGAGGAAAATATTGTTCTGATATGTAAATAAACGAAGGTCATAAATGTTACACACAGGAGAGACATTTTCGAGAATTTTGGAAACATTCTTTAAAAACATGCGACAATCGTTCTGTCCGTAGTTGTACATATTATATTTTTAGCGTCTCTATTTTCTAACACCCTCTCTCTTTCCCTCCCTCTAAAGTGTAGGTTGCCCTGTGGTGAAGGTGGTTCATAGTTGTGATATAGGATCAACCACGCGTCCCAGTTTCCAACTAAAGTTTACTTGAATGAATTTACTTCGGAAACATTCTTCCTAGCATAAAAGGAATAGTAAGACATTGGAGTACACCCAACCTAACCTCCATCCCTCCACCCCCAAAAACTGAGAATATCGGCTACTCTCCTCAATCTTCGGGTTAGCAACCGTGTACTCTTGTCGAAAAAGGAATAAAAATAACAAGAAAGAACTGCAGAATTAGCAGGTCCTTTTTTATCAGTAGTAGAAACAAGAACATTGGCTTGGCAGTTACATTTACGCCTGTGATATCTAAGCTGTTATAAATAACTGTTAGTTTTCAAAACCGGTAACAAACAATTACGGCTGTGATATCTAAACTGTTAGTTTTCAAAACCGATAACAGTAATAACAATTTAGCAAAAATAACTGCTATTAAATAACTCTTAAATTATTTTTGTCCATCTCTACCATAGAGTTAGTAAGAAAACAGAGAGAACATACATGACGTCACTTGAAGACAAATTACGGTTCATTGGGAGCCATCTTGTATGGCCCCATTAGAGTCCCTCTATACCGAGTACTGTGAGGATTGCCTTTTTTCGATAGGAGGATGAGTGCACCTCAGAGAGGCAATATTCGGAAAAGAGGGTCTCTAAATATGGGGTCAGTTAATATGGCCGAAATGCCTCGTCCCTTCCGTCTCTTGGCTTCATTCCCCTCTCCAACAAAATAGCCTAAGGTTCCCTCTATTTATATTCCTAACTCTATGATCTCTACAACACATCTTGGGTATTTTCAAACAATTTACAATTATCAGTTATCTGCGACCCTGTTGTCTTTTCGAACAGCGATAGCTATTTTGGAGGTTTCATCTTATATGGGTACTTCTCATTAGTAAGGGCTGATTTTCATACAAGTTTGCGTTATTTGCGATTTGGTCGAATAATTGAAACACGTGTTACACGTAAGAAAATACGTTTCAATTGGCTACTCACTCTGATCGCAAACAAAGCAAGCTTGCATGGAAATCAGCCTTAGCTTTCTCTTCGCATGAGAAGGCAATACTCGGGAGGGAGGCTCTCTAAATGTGGGGCCAGTCAATGTGGTGGATGGGCCTCGTCCCTTCCGTCTCTTGGCTTCATTCCCTTCGCCGATAAAACAGCCTGAGGTTCTCTCTATTTATATTCCTAACTCTATGGTCAATACCTTGGAAGAACTCTTTTAGTTCTATGCTCTTTTACCAAAAACGTCTTTTACACCGTACAGGAGCATGGATCTAATGCGGGAGATGCATCTACTTCTAGCGACCCGAAATTGAAGACAGCACAAACAATGAGTACCTGGCAGATGTAATTGATTAAAAAAACAACAACTGAACATCACGTTCCGTACAATACCATATTTAAAATATTACATACAATCTTCCTCCTCTCTTCCTTAGCTGGATCTTCATCCATTCTTCCTCTCCTCCTCTCTTCCACACACCCAGGTATAGGCCAACCAATAAGACGCAAGTAAATCCCAATTCACCAGGCAAGGTTAATCGAAAACCGGCATCAAGTTGACCCAGCTTAATTGTATTGGACCAGTCAATCCGTCTACCGTATTTACATCCATGTGGACAGACGAAAATGGATATAAAATCACGGGAAAAGAAAACATAAGTTTAGAGGGCAAAGATAAAGAACAATCTATTTCTAAAGAATAAAAAGACTATAAACCAAGGTTGATTGATTTATATCAAAGTGATTTAAATCATGATTTAAATCACGATTTGAATCAGATTATTTTTTGAAAACAAAATCAATGATTTAAATAAAAATATTTTTTAAAAAAAGTAGAAATAAAGTACAGTATTTTTAATCAATCCTTGATTTGAATCATATGTAAGCTTGAAATTTACCTATTATTCCTTATGTGATGATGGGCACTTATGATGTAAACCAAAACCAAAGTGATTTACCTAGAATTTTAACAATCCATTTGATTTGTTCATTTTCATTAGCGAAGTTTTAGAAGAAAACGTAGGAACCCAATTCAGATTATAAGTTTACAATTTGTATTACAAATATGTTCATTTTTGTAATACATATGAAACACGATTCTCCTAGTATTGTAATACATATGAAACACATAAATAATGTTCTCCTAGTATTGCGCCCCCCGTTGGGAAAATTCCTGGCGACGCCCTTGCATATGAGTAGTCTATGTAAGAATACTAAGATTAAGAACTATTATAATTATCTGAAGCTTTTTTAAAACTTCAAATGCGTAATGTTGTCAAAGCTCACGACTTCGGCGGTTATTAATAGATCCTGGTTTAACATTATCTAGTGGTTCATAGTCCATGAGACGCACTTATCTGGCAATAACTTTTAGAATAACCTGCAGAATTGTGATCATCCTTCGATAGCTATCAATCCTAGTCTGTTGTTATTTAATATATACCTACAAGTATGGGGATTCTACGCCTACGTTTATCTTAATCCATGTTGCTTTTTGGCTTATTCACTTCGCATCAATCTAACTTGAATCGGCGTTGTCCAATACTCACTCGCATTATTCGAGGAGGGTTTTCAGCTGTTTCCAGAGTTGGGTGATATCTGTGGTTAAAATTTTTAACACTTATTTAATTCGGATAAGTGTGCATAACGGAAGTGAACGGGACGTAGCACAACGGAACGGAACGGAGGACCATTGAATTCAGAAAGAGCGTATGCTGCACGAAATTGCAGTGCTGTTACTATAAATTTAAACCTAGAGTGTTCAAACTTTTAGAGAAAAAGTTCATAATCATTTTGAATTTATTTACGGCCTTTAGGCATGTTAGGCTCAGGCCGGGATAGGTTGGTGATGGCTCCACCTTCGCCGACCAAATACTGACGTTGCCTGGCTTGCTAGGATCATTCCAGCATTTAGACCCAGTGGTATGACTGAGGAATAACCCTGGAAAACCCTGTTAAGATGGTCTGGGACTGGGATCATAATCATTTTAAGAGTTCATAAAAATAATAGTTCCGATTTTAAATGTTCTTTTTCGTTCATTGTTGAACTCAAGCAGCACAGTAACGTCAAAATGACGTTATATTTTAGGCTCATGTAAGGGCCTACCAATATGACGGCCAGTGAAAATAAAAACGTACCGGTATTTGTAAATAACCACATGTGCAGTAAAATAATTATTAGCTCATTATTATTATTATTTAATGGCGAGAGGAGGGTGGAAAGTAATTTGTCATAATGTGAAGATGGGAAAGGGGAAAAGGGCGGGAGGAGGCTGGGGCACTGGAAGTCATGGGTCTAGGGCGCTAAGACGCCTAAATTCGACCCTGTGTGCAAGGTTGATTTATTATAATTTAAAGCTTTTTGCAGAAGTAATTTGAAAACAAGATAGTGTTCATAATCTTATGGCAGTTATTCAGGCATAAAACTTGACATTATTTTCAGTGATGAAGTTCGTTCTGATTTTAAAGTTATAAATTTGGTGCTATTTTTAATTTTATTTTCAAAGTCGAAGCA
>JAGDQP010060725.1:0-12158 GCA_022664845.1 Lepisma saccharinum
CAGACGAATTAACAATGACATATGTGAGGGCGCCGCTGCGTTCGAGGGCCATGTGGAGTTATATGCGCCTCGGGAACGGCATAAAACGGTTACTTGTCCAGCGCTTCTCTTCTTTCTTCAAAACCGTGTAGTACTAGTCTGTCAGTGGTTTAGCGCTTGCAAGAGCCCTAGGCACCCCAAAAGGTATTAGAAACCATTATTTTTTTATGTATTTATAATCCCCTGGCCCCCCTTCCCCTTTACCACAGTTGTATTGTTGTTCCTTTACGGCATTACTTTCTATGGAATTTCGTTCATTTTCGATCATAAACTGGAGTTTGTATAAAAAAAACATTCAATTTGCGAACATTTTCATTGTGAAATTTGTGTTCTACACGTAAAAGTACCTACGGAAATGCATCTGATAACTCATTTAGTTGATATAAAGTTTCACCTTCAAGGTTTATTTTACTGCTTAAAAGTCGCTCAAATTACACGACTTGACTTATTCGGGACACAAATATATGACAGAGTGCGAGTCTATGCGTGTTATTTTCGCTATCTATATGCTTCAAATACGGTTAACAGGTATGTCCGAAGTCAAAACTCGCTGAATAGCAAAAATAGTTCCCTTGTTAGTACAGCAACAATTTACATAGAAGCTCAAAGTAGGATTACAATGTCAGTTCAATATCCAGTTTTAATGTGTATTCTTCCAATGTGTGAAAAATGATGAGAAGCTCTCGAAATGTTGATTTGGAGGAGGGGGAGAAAATTGTATAAAGGAATAAACAAGTACCGTGTAAAAAGTAATTCGCTTGGTTGAATTTTTTATAGGCCTTAGATATGTAAGGCTCAGACCGGGATATAGGATCAGAAAAGATGCGGGAAGTTGTCGGCTAGGGTATAAATTGAAGGTATCATCCCTGCATTTGCCTGCCTTGTGTGACTAAGTAAAAGCACTGAAAGAAAACTCAATCAGTATGGTCGACCTCTGGGATGGAACCCACGACTTCCCGAATGCTAAGCGAACGCTCTACTAACTCACTTCTTGTTATATGAAGTTAAACGAGTCGACCTTTGATTATTTCTACAAATTTTCATCTTCGATTACGATATGAAAATATTTTATACACATTCACACTGTTTCAGCAAGCAGGCTTTGTGGATTAGGAAAGAAAAAGAACTTGTTGATTGCGGGCATAGAAATCGGGTCTTGTCGGTAGCCTTCTGGGTTAACAAATTGATATATTAAGAACCCGTTAATCAAGACATCATCTGCTCTAAACGTACAAGTATAGAGAAATCAGTAGCGGCTCGTCAGAAGTTGGCGAGGTACCATTTCACTTATTTTATTATGGATTCACTAAAAATATTTTATTAAAGAAAGAGTTATAAATTTGGCAATGGAAGTGAAAGAAATCACGTGACACAGTCAATGAACGCTCGAAATGTTTGAAGTAAATCCAACAAAGCTCTCAGTACTTATCGAGACGTGGTATTAGGAGTAATCCTACTAACAAGGAGAGGTTCTGGTGTGGGAAGTCGAGTGTAGAAACAGACTACACTGTTTACACTCACAAAAGGGTGGCAGTTTACCCTTTTAGCGTAATGATACTAAAATACTAGGAGAGACAGTATTTGGATTTTTGCCAAAGTAGGCAGTTACCTCTCTGGCTTTCGGGTAAATTCGTCCCCAAAATTCGCCATATTTGCATTAGTTGAGTCAATCAGTCAATTTGAAACATGTTTCTGTATCATATTAAAGAGTTTTAGATTGAGCTGAAATTTTAAAAATACTGAAAGTGCTAAAAACTATTTTCCAAGAACTCTTTTAAAACTTCCTTAGTGACGCGGAAGAAGATCGTTGTTGGTGCTCTTGTAAGTATTAGTTATGGCAACAATTTGTTGATTCTGAATTAATTTAGACTGTTTTCGCTATTTCACTTTATTTTGTTAGTTATAGCCAATATGTAAAGAGTGATTTAACGAAATGGGAGAAGATGCGTCTCAAGCTATTTTCTGGTGAAGGTAAGGTTCTGTTTTTGGTCTAATAATAACTTGTAGACACCTCATTTCTACAGAAAGTGATCTCTGTGTCTTTAACTGTTACGCAAATAACAGTTCTATGTTATTGTTATTTCTATAGCGCTAATTGATCACAGTCTTCTAAGAGAGGATATGTTTTATGTTATGTGACCTCGAGTGACCAACACTGTCATTCAAACAAGTTATCAGATAGAACGGTGGTCACACTCCACACGAATTAAATTTCAATGAAATTTTCTTTCTTTGGTTATATTCATTTTGAATTTGAATTTAAATTTATTTTATGGCCTGGGCATGTAAGGCTCAGGCTAGAATAGAGTAAGGGAAAGGATGCGGGACTGATGCGGCCTGGGCCTAATTTGAAGGTATCATCCGAGCATTTGTCTGGTGTGACTGAGGAAAAATATCAGACACGATGTATGGCTGCTGGAGTTGAACCTAAGATCTTCCGATTGCGAAGCCAGTGCTCTACCACTGCACTACGGCCGCTCAGTGTATTCATTTTTAATATTTGTAAGATTTTTTTAGAAAAAAAAATAGTGAATACTTTGATGCGCCACTCTGTATATTACAAGGTTGTAATAAGACTTCGTTATTTTGTGTTCCCATAGGATCATAAAACCAAAATAATTGAAAATTATTGATATTTCGTGAAAGGCAGACACAAGAAGGCGCAAAAAAAAAGTTTTATTTGTTATTTTCTTGCATCCTCTCGGCTAAACTAGCACATCTGCCCCCTGGAGAAAATTAAGATGCGGGGCCGGTGCAGATCAATAATTCCTGGAGTCTCCGCCAGGTGAGGTGAGATTTTCACACACATCTCACCGCTCACTCGCTTTCTCTCTGCCTGGTACAAGATGGGAGAGAAAGAAAGGTTGGAAAAGCGTGCTACTTCTTCTTCTTTCATCTTTCTCCAGTTGTTTCGTCCTTTGGCCACAAGGGAGGCGCTGCTGCCAGAAGGAACTTGAACGTGGCTCCCTTTTGAGAAGAGAAGGAAATAGGAAGATAAAAAAAAAAAAAACTTGGTTGCTTGCTTCTTAACTGCCGTGGAGTCGTGAGGTGAATTTTCTATACGGATAAGTCGATGTCCGTATTGGCGTTTCCATTTTTCAAATCATTTTCTTTCCTTTTTCTCGTTACCCCTTTTGAAAGATAGGGGTGGTTGGGGTGGGGTAGATACCATTTTCTTCCTCTAAAATAGAGTTTTAAAAAAGTACAGTTTTTTCTGCTGCATATGGGTTTCGTTAATACGAAAGACTCTCGATGTTCTTGCTTTGAAAGCACATAACTTGAGCCTGAATTTGCAGAAACAAATCAAAATTGAATAACATGGAACAGGTATCTATCTAATAGGCCTGTGGGATTCCCGAATTTCGATATGGATTTTTTCCATATGGCTAGCGAATTGAAAAGTGATCGATATTGATTATCGAAATGTCGAACATTATAGCAAAAACTGTTGAAAAGATTTATCTTGTTCATATCTAAATATAATTAGAAATCGAATTTGCGTTGCTATAGATATATTGTTAATATCAAAATATCGTTGGATAGAAAATTTGTGTTGATATCGAGATATCGTTCAAATTGAATATTGTTAATATCGAAATATTGTCCTAAAATTGAATATACTTCACACAGAGATATCACTCCTATAGAAAAATCATTCCAAATCGCGGATGTTGATTATATGAAAATAACCTTGAAAATCATTATTTGATATAATTACCTATCGATTTTCGATTCTTCTCGATATTTGTATTTGATTCTTGTTGGATGGGTGGCTCAGTTGGTATAGCTTTAGCTTCATATTCTGAAGGCTCTAGGTTCTAACCCTGTGGCCAGCTATAGTGACCGGGCTTTTCCAAAAAAATTCTTGTTACATTAGGCTAATGCTGGCGTTGTTATCTTCAAACTAGGTTTTGGCTGACATCCCTCCCACACAGAGAATCTGCCATGATTTTCTATTTGGGGAGTGTAAAGTCTTTTTTTTTTTTTTTTTTTTTTAAGCAGATTGAAAGTAACTGTACAAATTGATATCACTAAACGCAAATTTGAAATCAGTTCCTCTCTACCTTCTTTTTAATTAAGGGGTTAACATGAAGTCTTAAAAATGGAGAAAATTGACAGATGAAAAAGGATCTGTCAGTTTTAGAGAGCCATCAGAATGAAAACTGGGTAAATCGAGATTGCTGAACTTTCCTTCTACCAGCTCTGGTTGCAGTGTTAAATTTTTTGGTGTCTCTAAAAAAAAAATAGCTTTAAATTCTACTATGTATTTTTCACTGTTGTAACAATCAGTTTGTAAACTACATTTCGAATCATAGCTAACGAAAGGTTCGCTCTTCATAACGATCGACGTGGGTGGTCAGCAAGGTAATTTAACGCATCTTCTGTTCATCACAGCTCTTTTTTGATGCCCTTTTCATTACGCTGCTTTTGTCAAGACCGAAAAGCCATCACTGTTTCGTTTCATCATTCCGGCACACTCACTTTCTGTGCTTAGTAGCACGAAAAAAAGAAAAAGAAAAAACGAAACAAAAGGAGTTTAAAAAAAAAGGATTTCGTTTCTGTTTGCTTAGCTGTTGTTGTAGCATTCTAGTAACATAGACTGTTTGCTTAAAGGATAAAAAGAATGGCGTTTGAATCTCAGTCTTAATTTATAGCCTAGTCAAATTATTCTTTAAAAAAAAACGTGCCAAAAAGTAGATGAAAAGGTAAAAAGGATCGATGAGGAATGAAAGTAAAGAAGTTACGTAATTTGTTCCATAATGTGAACGAGATAGTTATAAACTAGATAGTTTAATCCTACCGTCCGAAATTTGGTTCAGCTCTACGATAGTTCAACCAGATACCATTTTGTCAAAATTATCTCAGTACGATAACAGATACTAAAGAGTATATTGAATTGGTTCATATAATTGATTTTAAGTTTAGAATGCAAGAAATTAGCAGTCGGACCAGTGGCGTATGGTAGAGCTTACCATACTTAGCTTAATTACCTTACTCAAGAAAGGGAGAATGGTTGAAAGCAATTAGAAAATTAATCTAGAACTGTGATTTCCAACCTTGGGTACCAGAAAGGCTACGCAAATTGAATCGAAAAAAAGGACTATGCGTCAACAGCATGTCTCAAAACGTTTTAAAGTTTATCAATTATCAATAAACGAAAGTTGCTAATCTAATATATACACATTTACAAGACATATCTTTAAAATAACAGCAGTGTTGTAAACGTATTAATCATAAACAATTTGCGAATATGCAGGAATAATTGGAAATGGACTACCGTCAGGAGAAGAAAAGATGATGGGAACCATTGATCCGAGATACGGTTGAATGCATATCAAGGCAGTCTTATTCAGTGATTGTGACATAGGGGTCTATACCACAACGTGTTTACTATTTATTTCTCAGGAATGTGAGCTCTGTCAGTTGTTATTCAATTCCTGGCATCTGATGTTTGGTTTCCCATTTATATCTAACCTGCAACATTGGGTAAACGTGTCTGCTTTAATGATAAAAAAAAAACAATCAATCTCTGTCATAAATTGTACACAGCAAAAACTGCCGGTGTTAATTCTAACGCAATTTTGACTATCACTTTTGTGTGCTTGGTCATCATCATCATATTTAATACAGCACACTTTTCAAACTAGTGATCTTGCTTGAATTAACATCGAAAATATCAATATTGCTCTGAATTTAACATCTCTCAACATCAGAACCAACACCAATTAGCATCTTCAATTAACATACAAAATTGGTAATAACATTTTGTTGGATTAGTACTGCCAATTTTTGCAGTGTAGTGGAAAACATTTATATGCTTATTTAGGTTTGTAAATTGTCTATTTAGTAATTGCAAAATAATTTGTTTGATACTCATGTATGAGGAGTTGTGAGTATGTATCTAATTTGTTGTCATGGTACCTAAGTGCCGAATTAAGCGGATGAAACAGGGCTGCAGCCCAGGGCCCTCACTCGTTCACAGGAGTCCGGCCAAAGGGTAAATCAGTTATCCTTACAACCACAGAGGATCTACAGCCCAGGGCGAGAATCAATAGCCCAGAACCCCTAAATATCTTAATCCAGCACTGCTAAAGTTGGTGACATGGTGGCGTTATGAAATAGATTATATCTCCTCATACTTTAGATTGCATTAGCAAACTGAGGAAATTAATGAACGATAGGTTGTCTGTTCATTACTACTGTTGTGCCAAGTTGTAATATAATAATATTAAACGAATGTTATATGTTACAAATTTATTTCTTTAGTTAAGCTACAGGAAATGTGTTCATACTTGTAACACTTTTGATAAATTAAATTTACATAAAAGAAAACATTATTACTTGTTGAAAAATAATTAACTTTTACCTTTTTTTAAAATCATTTCTGCATGATCACTTCATAGATGTGGTAACAAAACTTTTATTTTTCACTAGCTTCCTAACACTATGACATAATGTATAAGGTAAGCAACGAAGTATAGTTCTCTATACTTGTCAAAGGAGAAACCATACAGCGACCATCCGTAGCTTAGGTGGCAGAGGGTTGGTTTTGCATTCGCAAGGACTCGGTCCCAAACTTGACCCGGTGACCCGTTTCAGCTCTGATTTGGATATCACTTAAGGTAGAGACATGACGACACAAGACGAAGATATGTGCATGACCATCACCTTCACCTTACTAATGACGGGCACTGATACCAATTTGTATTTACTTATTTATTTAACGATCTCCAGATACAGCCCAATTTCAGCCATTTTAGAATGAATATATGTAACAACAATAACAACAAGGGAAAATTTTTGGAAGGAATCGATCCTGATCTTATTCAAGGTACCATCCCAGCCCTGGTCTGATCGATGAAAATGTCAGAATGACGGGCACCGGGAATAGAACCCAGATCCTCCCAATTACAAGGCGAGCACGTTACCAACTGTTCTACTTATTTTTTTTTCTCAAAACACGGTTTTAGGTTTTACCAAACATAATTTATTTTAGTGGATTCTAGAACTAACTTCTAGATCCTAGATCTAAAATATTGTGACAAACAGAGCAAAACTAAAAGTGGTACGCGAAAGGCGCTGTTAACAGCACAAATATAACAGTTACAAAACAAAGCACAGTAGTTTCACACGTTGAAAGGTTGGAAACCGTTCGTTCATTTGTAATTTATTTAAAAGTACATGCTCTCTTACACAATATCTTAAAGATCCGTTGAGTGTATAGTTAGGTTCTTTCTAAGAAATTCTGCATTTCTGAGAAAGATTTTTTTTTTCTTGGAAAGTTCCGTTTCCTGGAGGAAGAGCCAAACTAATTTTACAAAAGCCATCAGAGAGGAAAGAAGAGGTGGAAATTCTCGCAGTTTTATTTCTTTCGTAACAGTCGGGTTTCTCTGCCTTAGATTCCTGGAAGTAGCATTGTCCCCAGGGACGTATTTAGGGGGTGGGTCAGGGTGGTCCCGACTCACCCCCAAAACTCAGAGTTTTATGGAAGAATAGTATAACTTCATGTGTTAATTATACATATTTAATATATATTTCATGCCCAGACACACCTTGGGCACCCCCGGAAGCTCTTGGGCCCCTACGAAAACCATACTCTAAATACGTTCCTGGTTGTCGCCAACAGAAAAGTCAAAACTAGGTACCTTATAGTACACATAGGGGATCAAGCAGTTTTCGGATAATCACCAAATATCGGGTCCGCCAAAAAAAAAGTATGAACACTTTAATAGAGAATGGCTTATATATTATTGGGAATATGAAAACAATCTAAAGTGAAAAGTGATGGCACATACACAATTTCTTGATGCAATTACAATAAGTGTTCAAACTGCGAACCACCAGCCTCCAAACACTTTTGAGGACGATGCACTATTTCATGGTGACATTTTCCAGAGTAGCCACTGGGATTGCTGCACGAGCAATTTCAATTTCGTAGCGCAGTGTCGCAGGTGAACCTGGTTTCCTACTGTACCGTAGAACGGGGTTACTTGGTGACACCTACGGGGTAACTTGGTGCCACTGACACTTCAACACATAAGAGTCCGTGTAGAGAGAGCCGTATTATTAATTGACATATTGAAGTGTTACATGTCCGTGGACTAGTAATGGTGCTGCCATTTAGCGTAAAAAATCTCAACGTTGTGAAGAAGCCATATCTACACGGACTTTTGTTTTGAAGCGTTAGTGGCATCAAGTTACCCCGCATGTCACCAAGTAACCCCGTTCTACGGTACACTACGTTCTTGTGGGTCCTCCACAACTAAAAGTCAAGTGAGGTTGAATCAGGTGAACGGGGAGGGTAATCAATCGCGTCTCTTCGTCCTATCCAATGACCTGGTGCAGTTTTATCCAGATAGGCGCGTACATCTTGATGAAAGTGTGACAATGCACCATCTTGTTGGATACAAAATGGATTATCATGTTCCACATGTGTGCTACTCCTCTTTCACATGCGCATTGTTGTGTTGAATTCCGTGAGAGCAGTTAATATCTGAACAGAAGGCGCATCACTTGTGGCTGTGCGAGGCCGGCCTCATCTTCCCTGATGCACATCATTCACTGTTCTATCCCTTTCAACTTATTGCGAAGGCGAACAAGGCGTTTCAGTGGTTCAATTCCATATTTCTGCCTCCATCGTCGTTACATTTCACGGACATGAAAATGTGTTTTCGCTGTTTGAAGATAGTCGTGTTTACACCATTGCTGCACAGTTCACTTTCTCAATGATTGAATCGCATCGCATAGCATTGCTCAGCATGACATCCAGGGCCGGCTTGTCCATATAGGCTAGCTAGGCGTCTTCCTAGGGCGCTAGAATTTGTTTTTAAATGTAAGGGCGGAAAATTTAAGATTTTTTTTACGTATGACTTACAATCATTAATTAATAAAACTTGTTTACTTCAGCGCCCCACACGCTTATGAAGAAGAAGTTGTACTTGTAGATAATGAAGAGGGGATGGTATTTTATTTTTTGTTGTCATTGTAATTGTAAAATGGGATAGTAACTATTTCGTTTGGCAGCCCTGCAATTCACACAGTCCCACTCCTTTGCGCTGGCGCTGCGACATTCGAACTAGACTGTCGTTATCACTAATAGAAATGAACACCATGAAATAGATGGCGTATGAAATAGATGATATTAGTGCGAAGAGGAATGTTCACCGGATGTTCACGTGCTATCTTTGACACTAAAACCCCTAAGTGATATAAAGTGGTCCAGTAGAATTGATACACTAACGCCTCTGCGTTACCAGTTATCTAATGTGTGCTTTGGAAGAGATTTCTCAAGATCCAACTCTGATAGGCTCGAGTGGCATCAAAACTAAGGCAGAAGCCCTCGGGGTTACTTAACAACATCTCAGACTTCAAGTTTACTTTATAGTCGTTCTTGTCACATGGCAAAACATTTTGTTTCATGTGAATAGTAAAGTATTGCAAGAAAAGGATTTGTTTCTCCAAAGAGCAGTTAGTCACCTGGAAAGAACAGAATAGTATTTGATTACTGTTAGAAATGATTTGGAGTTCAAGAAATTTCTGGTTGATGCTAGTGAAGTAGCAGAAGAAGTTGGAATAGAACCAGTTTTTGAGCAAGAGAAGGTCCGAATTCGAAAAAAGAAGAGAATATTTGACTACGAATGAATCTGCAAATGTAACTGACCCTCTGAAAGTTTCAAGATCCACTTTTATTTTGCTGTTTTAGACACAGCTACTAATATGCTAAAAGAAAGATTTTTACAGTTGAAAGAAGTATCTGGTGTCTTTGGAGTTTTGTACAACATTCATGAACTTAAGATCAAAGGTGCAGCAGAGGTAAAATTGTTGTGTGAAAACTTGGAAAAGGACTTACGAGTTGAAAAAAATGAAGAAGGTTTCAATGAATCTGACATTAACGCTCTAGGTCTGTGTTCTGAACTAAGAATAATTTGTCATCGTCTCCATGACCTCAGTATCAACCCCTGAAGAAGTCCTAAGCAATATTTACCAACATAGTCTTGATAATGGATTTCCTAACGTTTGTGTAGCTCTTTGTATTTTGCTCACGTTGCCACTTTCCGTAGCAAGTGCAGAAAGATTTTCTAAATTAAAATTAATTAAAACATATCTTCGTAGCACACAATGTGCAAGGAAAGACTAGTGGGTTTAACCACAATTTCCATTGAAAGTGAGTTGGCAAGGCACTTAGACCCGGCATTGTGAAAGAGTTTGCTACATTGAAAGCAAGAACAGTACCATTAGGGTTATAAATATTGTTAATCAGTTTTCCTTAAAAAGTGACTTTGACACTAGTATTAAGAAACTCATGCATTAAGTGAAATTACAAATCAATTTTTATAATGGCTCTCAACTTTTGTGTTTAATATGAAAAGTAAAGTACATATTAGTTTGTTTACACATCCCAGCCACTAATCAAGGTTTATAAGATTACAAATTTTTTTATTAAATGTTAATAATGAAGAATAATGTTAATCTTCTTTAGATGTATATTATTTACTAAGTGGATCTCGACAACTACAAGGTTTTACATTAGAATACATTTCTACTTTTTGTTCCTCATTTCAAGTACAACAGCAATAGCGATAATCCTTTTATGCTCAGTGGGGGCGCAGATTTTTTTTCGCGTAGGGCGTCGAAAGACCCAAACCCGACCCTGATGACATCACAACAGTAACGCCATCTGCTGTTGGATCATTGTACTATACCTTTAACCTGTAGCCAATGCAATTTCGGAACGAGCGTATCGCTGTCGGAATTTTGAGTGGAAGTTGCGACAAGAACTGTGACGTATATGCGAACAAGGAGTGTAAAGATACATGACCGCACCTAACCTTTCCTAACCTCCACGTTCGTATGGTCACTAATTTAAGATAATCTACGAAAAGTGCAGGAAACCAATTATTAATAATAAATATAAACATATGAAAATAGATTTTGAAAGAAAAAAAGAAGAAAAAGTGTTGACCCTGTCGGGACTCGAACCCGGGACCCTTAACCACCAGGTCACCGAGGCACCCTGGCAGAATGTGTATCTGAACTTGTAGTTACAGTTCACGTGTTACATAACAAGGTAGCAGTGACGCGATGTTGACTCAACTTCCGTTTAAAATTCCAACAGCGATACACTCTAGATTTCAGAGCGTATCAGACATACGAGTATATCATGTTTTAAAGTCTGTATGCATTTTTCTGGCGGACCCTGGTATTTTCCGGGTGAAGGGAGGTATAGCAAGATGGCGGCTAAAATGCCATTTGTATACGTAGTAAAACTTGATATGGCCCTTTTCATTGTTGCAATGGAATAAAATGTTGCGAATGATGCTCGGTAGATGTCTCTACTTTTATAGCAGAAATTTGAAGTGAGCAACTTTTTTTATATAGAGTTAAATAGTGATTTTGAAATATAAAAGATTGGCACAATATTTATATTTATTAAAATAAGAGTAAGAAGGAAAGGAAAACATTTGTCATATGAAAATGTAATAATAGCAAAGTGATGTGTACACTAATAAGATGTACGGATCTAATATGTTAATGGTCCATGGCGGGAATTTCAAACCATCCAACAACCGCCAAAGTGCTCAACCTGCGAAGAACCTCACCCCACGTACAGTTATAAGTGTAAACAAAAACCTGCACCAGAAGCAAACAAACCAGACCTAGTTGTACCGATAAGTATGACAGTACCATTCAAACAACACCAGAGATAACAACTGCTCAACCTGTGACCGTAGAACAGCTATTAAACTTCATAACACTGGCACTGCAAAATATCCACCCATTTATTCGTCCGCACATACTACACCAAATACAGCTAGCAGCACGAACAACGTTCCAGATCAACTTCTACGCAACCTATAATGGCCCGTATGTACATTTCCATTCAAATCCAATCTGTACAGAAGTCTAAACTCGCTATGAACATCCTGATCATGGGTTTGATTTTCCTGTTTTTGAATATCCGCTCATTTCAAGAACACAGAACTCTATTCCAGCAACTACTACTCGAAGAAAAGGTCAATGCTTTCCTACTGAATGAAACCCACCTTTCTACAAAATCCAAGAGCAACCTACCAGGGTATTCAATACTACGAAATGACAGCACACAACCCCTACTTAGA
>JAGDQP010060726.1:0-12158 GCA_022664845.1 Lepisma saccharinum
CATACGTAGTGTTATACAAACATCTCCTACGTCACCTCAAGCGAAGTACGTGGATTATTACGGCCGCCATCTTAAATTTGCGTCACTCTTCGATTATGTCCTCAGTTTTTTCCCACCCAAAATTCATTCGTAGTCTTGTACGAACGTCCACACCACGTCATGGGGTCAACTACCTGCCACGGGGCGGTCAACAACCTACCACGTCAATTCAACCACGTCATGGTTGCTCCTGGAAGGCAGGCAACCCGCAATTTTCTAACGAGTACGACCGTCTTCTACTTTACTGATATACTATTCTTTTTATGCTACGAAGAATGTTTATGAAGTAAATTCATTAAAATAACTTTAGTTGGACTCTGGGACGGTTGATTGATCCTATGTCACAGCTATGAACCTGTTTCACCACAGGTCAACATACACTTTAGATGGAGGGGAAGAGAGAAGGGATTGGAAAATAGAGACGCTAGACATGTAATATGTTCAACTACTGACAGAACGATTCTCCTACGTTTCTAAAAAAAAATATTTTCAAAATTCTCAAAGATGTCCCTGTCGTGTAAGACATCTATCACCCTCGTTTAGTTACAAATCATAATATTATTTTCCTCAAAAGTGGGTCATTTGATTGTGCAAATGTCTGTAAACCAAGAAATTTATACCATGATTTAATTTGTTTATGTCTGAAATAATAAAATTCAGTTATGGACATGCGACAACCTATTTGTTCATAGCTGTAACACAATGTAAGGGGTTTAAAAACAAGGAAAAATAGTTTTCAAGAACTTTGGAAACCAGGTTCTTGTGTCGGAGCTAGTGGCATTCAAAGCTATCACCGCATCGACATACATGAT
Source organism: Lepisma saccharinum (assembly GCA_022664845.1). NCBI lineage: Eukaryota > Metazoa > Arthropoda > Insecta > Zygentoma > Lepismatidae > Lepisma > Lepisma saccharinum. The sequence continues at coordinate 852 of JAGDQP010060726.1, forward strand.
TGGCGTCTCCAGAAAAGCAAGCCGAACCGGATTTCTATGTTGCCCTGTTAAACAATATTCCTCGCTTAACAATAAAATTCATACGTGCAGAAGCCTTTCTATGCAACATGCCCTCAGTCATAAACTTCGCTGATTTTTTAATGGTCTTTTAAGTATCTAAGGCTCAGAGGAGGGAATATGAGTTGGGAAATTGCCGGGCGTGAGTAAGATTACAAATAAGCCAGAATCGAACCCACTACCTCCCGGTATGCTACACCAACGTTGCACCAACGCTACACCAACCGCAACGCGGTTCAGTAAATAATAGCAGTTTTTCGGTGGGCGAAATCATCCCATCTACTAGTTATAATACTAACTACTTGTTCAAACCCCGGCCAAGACAGAGGAGAATTTTCTCAAAGTGTTCCCATGCATAGCTTTCTGAGGTACACGTAACCTCATATCGAAAAAGGCAGTCCTAATAGAACTCGGTATAAAGGATCTCTAATGATGCCACATAAAAAGGCTGCCGCTGAACCGTAATTTATCTTAATTTGATGTCATGGATGTTCTCTCTCTCTAGTCTCTCCCTAAATATATGATCCGTGCCGCTACAAGAAGCCAAAATACGGTTCAGTGGCAGCCATCTTCTGTGGCTCCATTAAAGTCACTCTATACCGAGTTCTGTTGAGACTGCAATTTTCGATATGAGAAGGTTAAGTGCACCTCAGAGAGTCATTCATTGGAACATTGCGAGAAAAGTCCCCAGTGTTCTGGCCCGGATTTGAACATGTAGTTAATATTATAACTAGTAGATGGGAGGATTTCGCCCACCGAAAAACTGCTATTATTAACTGAATCGCCATATATCAGTGGATGAGCTTTGGTGTGGCAAGTCTTGAGTTCGTGGATTCGATTCCTGATTACTTGTATTCTTAATAACACCAAGCAATGCTGGAAGATACCTTCGCATAGAGCCTACCCGGGAACTTCCCAACTGCTTTCCTCTTCTCTATCCCGGCCCTTTCCTTTAAATACCAAAAGACAGTAAATACAATTTCAGCAAAGTTTATGGTTGAGGGAATGTCGCATAGAGAGGCGAATTTCATTGTTAAAAAGAATATGGTTTAATATTGTAACATACAAATCCCGCTCGGCTTGCACTGTTGAAAACGTCATTTATGACGATACCGTGCTGGCTTTGTATGCCTCTAGCTCCGAAACAAGAACCTGGTTTACAAATTTCTTGAATATTACTTTTCTTCTTTTTATTTTCATAATCCTAACATGAAAGACTTCTGTGAAGGAGACGAATCCTTATCATTTGCAGTTTGCCAACCATTGACACTACTATGAGAAAGATACAGTCAAGAAATAATCTCTGGCGTTCCCACTTTCTCGAAGCTGACGGCAGAAGTGAAATATGGTCATTTATTTTCCAAAGAGAAAAAGAGGGAAGAAGAAAAGGGGAAAGGATAGTAAAGAAAGAAGTGGTAACGTTTGCGTCCAAACCACAGATTCCTTTCACATGTCTGTGGTTTTGAAGAAAACATATGAAGACCTAAGGCTTTCCTGGACGATTCTACAAACCCCCTAAACGGTGCTACAGCTATGAACAAAACAATTGTCGCATGTTTATAACTGATTTTTATTATTTCAAAAATACATAAATTGAACCATTGTATAAATTGTTTGGCTTACAGACATATGCAAATCACATGACCCACTTTTGAGGAAAATATTGTTATGCTATGTAACTAAATGAGGGTGATAGGTGTCATACACGGAAGATACATCTTCCAGAATTCTGCAAATATTATTTAAAAACATACGACAATCGTTCTGCCCGTAGTTGTATATATAATATTTTTAGCGTCTCTTTTTTCCAACCCCCTCTGTCTCTCTCTTTCCTTCCACAGGATTATCTGTGGTGAAAGTGGTTCATAGCTGCGACATAAGATCAATCACCAGTCGCAGAGTCAAATTAATGATCATTTCAATGAATTTACTTCAGAAACATTTTTCGTAGTATAAAAGTAATAGTATGTCAATAAGACAACCACCATACCTAAACCAACCTCCCCCTAAAAAAATCGAGAATATCGGCTACTCTCGTCAGTCTTCGGATTGCCTACCGTGTATTCTTGTCGAAAAGGGAATATAAATAACAAGAAAATCCTGTAAATTAGCAGGTACCTTTTTCTGTCAGTTGTAGAAACAAGAACATTGGCTGGCAGTCTAGTTAAACAATTACGGCTGTGGTGTCTGAACTGTTATACATAACTGTTAGTTTTCAAAACCGGAAACAAACAATTACGAATGTGATATCTAAACTGCTATAAATAACTTTTAGTTTTCAAACTGGCAACAGTTATGACAATTTAGCAAACTAACTATCAGATAATAACAATTTAGCAAAAATAACTGCTATTAAATAACGCTTAAATTATTTTTATCCATCTCTATAATGTACAGCACAAGATATTTCGGACCTTTCCAAGAAATTTAAAATTCTCAGTTGTTTGCGACACAGCTGTTTCTTCGATCAACGTTAAGCTATTTTGGAGGTTTCATCTGATATGTGTACTTCTCACCTTATAGGGTTGATTTTCATATAAGCTTGCATTGCTTGTCATTTTGGTGAGTAGCAAATTGGAACAAGTGTTGGGGCTGATTTACATGAAATATTGCGTTGCTTGGTATGCGTGCAATTTGGGTGAATATCCAATTGAAACACGTGTCACACTTACCTCACAATATAAAACGTGTTTTAATTGGCTACTCACCCAATCTCAAACAAAGCAAGCTTTCATCAAAACCAGCCCTTTCACGCAGAACACATAATAAAACGTTTCAATTAGCTACTCACTCTAATCGCAAGCTTTTCTGAAAATCAGCCCTAAATTTCTCTTCGCTTCAGAATGAGAAGGGGATACTCTGAAAAGAGGGCATCTGAGTCAGTCAATTTGGTGGAAGGGCTTAATCCTTTCAATCTCTTGGCTTCACTCCTCTCGCCCACAAAACAGTATGATGCTCCCTCTATTTATATTGCTAGCGCTGTCTCAATCAACTGGGGTCTAAACCACAGGGGTACAAGTCTAGTCGCGTCATTTGGGTCATGACCGGTTCCAAGGGTGTATCGGGTTCCAGGCAAACTTTTGAACTAGGTTACCGCGTCTCACACATCATCCGGGTCAAGTTTCGGGCAGCATCATCAGGTTCCCGAGTTACCTACGTTCAGGTCAGGGTGGCTCTCCGGGTTTCCAAAGGTGACCCTTTTAGCTATGACATTAAAATGTTTCGAAGCATTTTACGATAGTATGTTCTTTATTTTACTGCAAAAATACGACATGCTAAGAAGCAAACCAGAAAATAATTGACTACACGTTGACCCAAATGTAATTTAAATTGCAATAAAAGCAGTGACTGTCCACTATTTCGGTGAAAGTATTTCGCTCCGTTTAGCATGAAAATGATCAAAGTATCTGTAGCCTCCTTATCTAGATATTTGAAATCGCTTAATATGTTAAGGAGGAATCATGGAAGGAAATAGGTTATAGTGTGCACGGGGTATTTTAGTCCATAAGGAGAGCAGAGAATAGCAGCATATTTAATAAATATGACGAGACTGGATTATGGAGTCACCACGAAGGCATTCATAAACTAGCCTATACATATATTCGCGCTAACAATAAGTGCAATCCGAAGATTTTGGACAATGAAGACATTTTTGTGGAGGATTGTATACGAAGGTTTATAAACGTCACATAGAAAGTATTTATATGTTTAAGGTACATTACAACAAGTTGTGTACCAAGATGTATTACAATTTATACACTTTGCTAGGAATTTTTCATAGGTAAGTAACCCCGTTAGAGAAAGCAAGCAGGAGCAAAATTCTGGTGCAGTTTAACTCAGAAAATCTCAAACTGTAAAAGCTCAGACATCGAGTATATAAAAAATTATTATCTCTATAATTATAATTTGGAAAACGTAAAAAGTATTTTTGTGTTTTTTCTATCTATCGCGGGCTTGAGTATCTATGTTCATGCACATTGCAAACTCGTTATTTTATTTAACATTTTTATAATTACATAAGTTATTTTAAACAGTTCTACAGTCAAACATTGTCCATAATGTTTGACATTTTAAAGTCAGTTATTGATTTGTTGCTATGGTTACAGTCCGCCATAGTCGTCAGTCACTGTATATACTCTAGTTACTGTCACATTTTGATGTAATTATAACTGGAAATTTGGAATTTAGTATTGAAAAACAATAATATGAAACAGTGCAGAACTATGGATTATTTCTATGTAAATTTTCTTGAGAATCCAAAAACGGCCCAAAGCCACTTAAAATGCAGTTTGAAAATCTCGCGCGGGTGCAAAGGCGGCGAAGTCTTCCACGCGTTAAGGCCGCTTTAGACGACATCATTTATGCTACGATGAATCTTACGATAAGCAGTAGTGCCAGACTGTAAAAGCAAGAATGCTACAATAGGGCAAGATGCTATGGTATAAATCCATAACTTTTTTCTTTTTTTGCGCTGCCACACTGTTTTTCCTAAGATTCATCGTACGAGAAATTGGATCGTCTAAAGCGGCCTTTATGCTGCAAAACCGGCCAAATTCGTAATTGGTTGCAAAAGAGATCAAGTCTTACGGACTCATGGTCGCCGACAAGAGTACGGTTGCAGAACGGACCAAGTCGTTGTTTTCATGATGAATGGCGCATTAATTTTATTTTATCTTCATCTTGCCACACGTTTTACTTTTTTTTAGCAGGGTGTGACTTTAAATCATCGTCGCTGTTTGGATGTTTAGGTTGGCAGTACTGGAGCGGCTATCGTTTGTTTTTGCTTCGATGGCTGTCTCGTGAAATGGAAAGTACGAGAAGGCAATTATTGTTTTATGTAAGTAAACAAACCGGCCAGCGTGTTCGTTTTTAAGTTTGCTTTGTGAGCAGTTCTATTAATAGTGTAAAATGAGCAACGACAATCCAGAAAAGGCTATTATATTATTTGAAGGACATGTCGATGTCGTCGATGAGCCTAACCAAAGTACAAGTGAGACTAAAGTGAGTGAGAACAGGGAAAATGTCACGACAAACTGCAACTATAGGAAGAGACGGAGACATCCAGAACAATGGAAAAGAAATGTCGAGGAAAGAAAGAGGTAAGGAAGACTAATTATATTATTATTGAAATATCTCATATTTAAAGCATTATTACTTGCTTTTATTTAAGAACTCGCAGGCCTTTGCAAGCCTTTTGCTATGCACTTTGTAATAAACGTAAATGTTAATATATATTGTTTATCTACCGTTATATTTTAAAATTAAGTCATACAGTCTCGTCATGAGTTGCCATCTTCGAGAACCTTCCAAACATTCCTTCCCAATAAGCACCACACTTCACTTTTTAAGAGTAACGTTCACTGTGATATAATGTGGATATTCCATCCGTATGTTTTATGCACTGGTAGTACCTTGTTTCCTAATTGCTAAACATTTACACCAACAGATCCGAAAAGTTGACAAAATCATAATTTTAATGAACACTGTAATTTGGGGTGGTGCCGAATTCCCGCCATCTTCTTCCGAACTCCTAAAGCATTAACAATACTGGAGTCAATATCAGGCAGGTGTTTACAAGAGCACGCCGGCTTTTTGATGAGTCACTTTGGACACAAATTGATTCCTTAAACATGAAGCTACAAGCAAACAGTTGGCACAGGAGGTTAGGCCGTTTCTTCTAGATTGGATTATAATAGTTCCGAGAAATAGTAAGCGAAAAGCTGAAATACAGGAAAAACAAATTGGTATTTTCAAGATGACGGCGTACTCTTGTAAAATCTTACCCAATAACTTAGCCATGTAACTTATCCTCTATTTTGTTTAATAAAACCTATTTTCTTTTGGCGAATAACCTCTGTAAATCAAACTATTTCTCACTTAGAAAACCTTAATGTGAACTTTCAAAATGTTTGTACACATAACCAGGATATTATGCCAGCTGGCTTTCATATTATTATCTTCTTTTTTGTAGGTTCCAGCTAAAAGGGTTTCCACAGCTACCCAACTGCAAGCATCCCACTAGAAAGCTGAAATGTAAAGAACTGAATATGCATGATATACGCCGGATTCATCAGAAGTTTTACGAACAAAGCAATCGAGACTGGCAGAGCAATTACATACGACAGCATGCCACAGTTACATCTCCTCGAACAGCTCAACCTAGCGAAGTCAATGCGTCAGAAAAGTAACTCATTACAAACTTCATACTCCCCAAAATAAGTGAAGGAGTTTCTACGAACATAAGGGTTTACAGAGCGACTTTTAAGGGAACTTTACAATTAAAAAAAAAATGAGACTCAACAAAATTTGTCAGAGTATGATTAACGATTCCTCACCTGCAACAGCCGAGAAAAGAGGGCGTGACAGAAGAACGAAGCTGTACGAAGGCAGGAAACCTACAGTCGTCAAAAACATTTAGCAGTTCCAGCCAATCGAAAGTCACTGTTCTAGAGGAAAAAAGGCTGCAACGCCAATATTTGAACAGGGAGTTAAATGTGAAGGTAATGTGGGAAATGTTCTGTAATAAATATCACGATCTAAACGTGAAGCACGACTACTATCGGACACTATTCTGCAATAACTCTAATATTGGCTTTGGAGCACCTTATGTCGACAGATGCTTTACACGCTCGTCTCTCCAAAGTAGAATTTCCTTGGCAAATCAACCCACAGAAAGGCAAAATTTGAAAGATCAGCTCAAGGCACACAAACTTCGCAGCGATGTTTTTTTATGAAAATCTGACAGCGAAGCTGAACTGAAATTAAGCTATGCCCGAAAATAAAACTTAGTCCTTCCAAAAGTCCCGGATCAGGCGGCTTATTATTCAAGACAGATGTATAGTATTTTTTATTTCATGAGAACCTTTTCCCAAACCACTTCCCCCAGAAACCCCCTACCGTTCCAAGGAAGTGACAGGGTCCTGTCGTAAAACATTTTTTGCCCTCCTTCTTTTTTGCAGTATTTATACCCTCTAGAAATTTAGTTTGAATTTATTTGTGTAAGCGTGAGGATAAGAAAATCAGAATGTCAAATATTTTAGACCGTGGTTGTCTGGTGTAAGTCCCGAAAAATGGAAGAAATATATAAAACATGTAGAAAAGATTGAAGTGAAATATTGGAATAGAATCCGTTTTCAACAACAGTTGTACACGTCTTTTATGGAAGTGTCTGACTCAGCGGAGGAGAACAGCGATGACTCGGATGGACTAAGCGCGGAGACAGAATAAATCTTTACGATAAGTTCATAAATTTTATGCAATTTATATATTTTGTACATTTTTCCAGCATGATAAACATATCCCTCGTCACATTATCTTAATCATTTTTAGAACTTCTTTTCGGGGGGGGAGGAACCAGACTCTATTTCCTTTTTGTGCCATGTCTTTATACAGATGCAAAATATCTCTAATAATAATAATATAATAACTAGAACACATTTATCGACAGGTTACAGAGGGAAAACGGTAAACATCAGTAAGGATGGCCTAAACCGGATATCGAACCTGGGTCCTTTCGATTGTAAGTCAAGCATTCTACCGACTGATCCTCATTCAGATCAACTTTATGTTTCCTAATGCATCTTTGAACGAATAGTCCTGTACTATTCACAAAGAGTAAAGTTTTTGCGTAGCGTTTATTTTTGGTGAAAGTAAGATTTTTCTTTTAAGGAGGTTGGTAACGTCGTTCATTTGCCAATATTTACAATGCGGTTAGAAGCACGTGCCCTGTGGGTTGTTAAAAGATTTTGTTTCAGACAAGGGACGAAGGTTCACATGTTATGGAAGAAACTATATTTGTATAATTTCACTGTTTGCTGGGGACCCTCGACAAGCTCTAAGACCAAAGAAAATGTTAACTCGTACGTTTGGTTGGAGAACGAGTTTGCGAAGGGGTCGAACCAGATAGCTTCGGAAATTCATCATCAACTGCTTCATTCCGATCTGGAGGGCATCACCAAACTGCGTCACTTTTCGGATGGATGCGGTGGGCAAAATAAAGATACGACCATCATTGGAATGTTGATGTACTGGTCCCTGTACGATGCTCCGAAACATGTACAAAGGGTTGAAGTGTGGTTCCTGATTGTCGGTCATTCGTTTATTCCCCCGGACAGAATTTTCGGAAAAATGGAGAGAAAATGTAATAAACTAAGCGTGATCGAAAACCCTGCAGTCTATATCGGCATAATGGAGAAATTTGCCACAATAGTGTCTTTGGGGGCGGAAGACTGGAAGGTGAGAGACTGGAAGAAGCTCGCCGATGAAGTCATGAAGAGTCCTGGATCTTTGCACTTCCAATTTCAAAAGTCTAAAAAGATTATCTTAACGAAAAGAGCAAACCAAAAGTCGTGCTTTGTGCTGGGTGAGTTATTCTTCAACTTTGAAAGTGGAGAGCCAAAATTCCTTTTCAAAAGTTGCAAACATTTCACGAAAAGTTCTCTTCCCGACGAGATTCCCAAAGGGGTCCTAATGAAGAAAGCAAAAATGACCGACATCCAGCGGGCTCTAGCACTCCACTGGGGGGAGGTTTGGCCCCAGGAAGATAAATTGAAGTTCTACAGCGAAGTTTTGCAGCAGCAACAGCTCATGGAAATAGGCGGCAATCCAATCGGCGACGAAGAAGAACTTGATTTTGAGCTTATGGATGACGATGATTCCAAAAACATTGCGTGAATTCTTCTTTATTTGTCGTGAGAATGTTTTGTTTTCCAAAGATTGGTTTCCAACGACCTTAGCGAACTATTAACTTACAATACGTGTTTAAGAAAACTGTGATTGTAATTTAAGTTTCCTATTTTATTCAAAGGTTGAAACCAATATGTCATATTAATGTTGCATACACGATATTATTGTAAACTTTTCCTTTTTACTTGATTAAAAAATGTAACACAGTTTGAAAATATATTCTCACCAAAAATTAAAAGACATTTTACAATTTTACCCCTAGCACATTATTTTCTTGAATTATTACAACAACACAACGGTATCATGCTTCTCAACATGGCCAGATATGCACCAGAATGATGGATATTGATGGTTATGCAACCGATTGTATTTCCATCATGGCCGCCGATGGGTCAACTCCCCCGTTAGGCTGCAAAAGGGCTAACCACAACATTTGAAATAAAATATTAATTAAACAGTTGAAGTAGGATTATACATCCTTTCATTCACTAAATTGATGTTGTTTTTTTTTTTTTTTAAATCGCCATTGTAACTTTACTGTGAGAGCGGGCGTAAGTTTTTGCGCTTTTCCCGAATATCTGTTAACATCGATTTAACCGCCTTTGTATCTGGGCTACTCAAATATAAAATACAATTGTGAAAAAAAAATGTTGTGGTTTCTCACAACATTTATGCACCTCAAAATATAATACACCTCCAAATTAAATTTATGCTCTCCTTCATAGAGTACAGGCTTGATACGATTGCACCAACTTATCATGCCCTCATGGCGTTTATTCATATTGTCTAAACAACTTATAATCATTGTACAATACATACTTGAACTTTACTGTAGACAAGGCGGGTAAAATATAGTTGAGGCAGCCAACAATAATAGAGATAATAGAAAATGTAATATTTGCAGTGTGTTTGAAATGTTGAAACGCTTAATACGATACTTCTAAGTCATGAAAATGTGAAATCAGAGCATCATGTACGTGGGATTATTGCTGATTCCTTGTTGAGAACGGACACATGCACTGAGTGTCGAATGTGTTGTTCACTGCGTATGTAGAAAATAATCTAGTTAAATTTTCTTATCTAACCTGCCGTCACTCGATCAATATTATGCTCTTGATTTTTGATGCGAAATACGTGTCATTCCTAACTCCAAGTGAAGCTAATAGTAGTCTTGTACATCGCGCAATATTCATAAGTGCTAATTATATGGAGTACAAATTTATATAAATAATTGTGAAATATGTCTTTCGTTAAGTAATTTTGAGTTTCTGGTCTTAGATAGATACACAATCTTTACCAATAAGTACATTCTTTTTGAGTACGTTATGTACTAATAAATTTATATTATTCATATGTTTACGCGACAAGGTAACTTCTGCTCTACAAAAGTATAGTTTACGTTGTTTCAGTATATGCAAAATTTCACAAGATAATATCCCACCAGCATTATAATCGCTGTGTTTATGATTCTCTATATTAATGGTGTAATTTTAGATGAACTTAACTTTATAGATTGCTGCCTTCCGACAGCAATTGAACTATATGTACTCTCTGTACCACTTTTTGCTTTGCATATAATTGTCATGGATACTTCAATTAATGGTTAGCGATAACCACCAATCTGAAAGGCGTTATGAAACGTTATGTGTCATTATTATTTTGCTAATACACTCTCGAGTTATTCAACGCATAATAAACGTGGTATTACGCGATGTAATTCTTATGTCGAAATTTCGTGTTATAAATGACCCACATTTCGCTACGAAACACCGGGCAGTATCTCGAACAATCAAAGAAAGGTTAGTTAAACTCAGTTTGGATATTTCATTTTCATTCTACGCGATGGACATGATGTTTAAACGAAACTACAAGTACTAGTTGCAACGTACAAGTCACCTGTGGAATGTTCACCAACTGTATAAAGTTGGAACCCGCAAATGGAACCCGACAAAAAAACATATCAGAAGTCTTGCGCTAGTTTTACGCTTTTGTGCGCCACCAATAAAAAAGTTTTGCGCTCCACCCAAAATAAAGTTATACGCAAATTTCAAGTTGGGTTCCAACTTCACGCTAGAACCGGACAACCGAACTCAGAGTTCGGACCTATACCATTTTATCACTTGAGTTTTGCGCTTTTCTGCGCTACCAATAAAAAGTTTTGCGATTGGCCAAACTAACATTATATGCGAAATTCAACACAGAGTCCATATTAAACAAATCTGGAACCCGACAGTTAAGTTCATAAGTTCGACCTATGTCATATTATCACTTAAGCTTTACGCTATTTTGCGTCACCAACAAAACGTTTTGAACTCGAATAAAATTAAAGTTGCAGGTAAAATTGAACCCGGGGTCTAAATGAAAAAGCTAGAAGGCGACAGTTAATTTCAGAGCTAAGAGTTTGTACGTATGCCATATTATCTCTTGAGTTTTTCGCTATTTTGGGCCACCAACAAAAGGATTTGCGCTTAGCAGCCAATTTCAAGATGAACAATTTATAAAAATCTTCTGAGGTGACTCTGGAAAAAGGCAGGCCGGGTTCGTATCCGGTTAGAGGCAAAGACC
>JAGDQP010060727.1:668-10734 GCA_022664845.1 Lepisma saccharinum
ATCATTTTGATTTCGTGGAGCCAATCGTACCTCACTTCCTTTCGTCCTACATTTCACGACAGCAACGAAGCTTTATGAAAACTAACTTAGTCCCTGTTCGGGCGCCATTATAACTTAGTCCCGGACCAAAGAGAGGAGGGAAACTGTTTCAGATTTTTCAGTCCGATTTACAAGCTGTTTTAAATTTGGTGACTCAAAGTAACAAGTCTTTTTCATATACACAGTTCAGTAGATTGTCATTGCGGCCGCCCTAAGTTTACACTTTTCTTTTTCTTCTCTTTTTGTCTACTCGTTACCTGAAAGTTATAACAGAGGAATCTCACAAGAGGGAACGTTTTTCACGAAACACAATAAACTTAATTTAAACCGATGCAACTTTTCAAAAATTAAGGCCGAACAAACATGAATAAAGCAACGAGTTTCCTGTTAGTCGGCTATAGCACCATCTATACTGAAAAACCTGAACATTCTCAAAGTAGGTCGATGGCGCTGTACTTGAAAGATGCTGCGATTGGATAGTTTTTATTTCGTGAAGTCAATCGTAGTTCACTTCCTATCGTCCTGCAATTCGCGACAGCAACGAAGCTTTATGAACACTGACTTAGTTCCTGTTGGGGCGCCATTTATAACTTAGTCCCTGTTCGGGCGCCATATATATCTTAATCCCGCTTCGGGCGCCATATGTAACTCAGTTGAGGTTTTTGTGCATAGGAAGTAGTGCGGTAAAAACTGGAGCCAAATTAATACAGTTTCTGTTCTACAGTGGTTAAAAACTTAAGAGTTGCGGTTCTATTAAAAATCGTGAATTCTCCGGACTCTTATTATTTTAACCACGGGAGCTTTATTTTGTTATAAAATAGATTGGCAACACTCATAACTGGAGTGCTTAATTAATTACGGGAAACCCACAGTACATTTTTATTGTGTTGAATAATGTTTATGTCAAGTTTCGCGTCTGATCCACTGCACCAATCAAGACTGCTCCGGGGACCCTGAGATAGTCTAGCTAAGACCGTTCCAACGACATTTTAGCCACCTCTATACACCTTGCGGTTCATGAGATATATTTTCTGGACACGAGTTGACAACACTGACAACGTTATGCTTGGGCAGAGGGCACCCACAGCCTCTTAAGTGATGGAAGCAATTTGATAAAATGAATTTTATAAAAACAAAAGGTTGGCAACACTGGTAAGTGAGGTGATTGAAGAAGGGAACACCCAGTCCAATGATGTTTATGCCAAGTTTGGTGCAAATAAGTCGAACGGGAAAGAAACAGTGAACAATTACATAAAATGGGGTGACAGCACTGAACTACTGCACTAATCAAGACAGTTCCGGCGACTCTGAGCTAGTTTTTGCAAGACCTTTCCAACGACACCTCTACATCTCTCTACACCTTTAATTCCTGGACACGGACGAACACCATGAGCGGAATTATAAAGTCTCTTTTGCTATAACTTTGCTATTAAGAGACCTAAAAGTCACAAATAAGAATATTATTCTGGTACTGTTTTCACGCACAGCGTTAGCAGTCGAAGCGAATTGTACTGTATGATGTCATGCCAAATCTGGTTAAAATTTGTGATGTTACGCAGCGTCCTTTCAATTACCAGGGAACACATACATTATAGGTTCTGTAAATAGCTTGTCTGATCCCACTATTCTTTATTATGAAGCCTGTTATAATAAAACAAGACAACCCTGCATTGGTATTTTTGTTCAGACCAGTGTAAATGATACATATTACATTGTCCTTTAGTGTGACTTTATAAGAACCAGAAGCTGCAATGGGAAAAGTGATGCAGATACCTGAGCAAGACAATAGTGAAGAGATTACAGAGCTCAGTTTAAAAAGGGCTCATCTGAATAACGTATTGACGTGGGAATGTGCTTACAAGAAGAGGAAACTCATTTTGTCTCTCACGCTCTGAAATAAAATATCACAAAAGTTCAGGTTAAGGTCATGCTGAATACACATACACCGAAAAGTAGGTTGTTGCTTCAACAATCAAAACAATATTGCACTACTGCTTTCGTGATCTCTAGGCTACTGGGTTTTTACATAATTTGGAAATCAAGCCTTGTGGTTCAGGCTATAACATCGCGGATTGAGGATCGGCAATGCGGAGGTTCGAACCTCACGGCCGTGGGTCATTTGTAGAACGTTGGCTTAGCATTCGGAAGGTCCTGGGATCGATCCCGGCGACCGACCATCCTGATTGAGGTTTTCGTCAGTCATACTAGGCTAATGCTATGATGGTACCTACAAAACAGGCCCTGGAAGTCTATTTTCCAACATCCTCTCCTCCATGCTTTCCTGTACTGAGCCTGAGATGCCTAAAGGCCTCAAAATAAATTCATAATTCACGACCGACTGAGGCTTCCCAGGTTTCACCAGGCAATGCTGGGAGGTAAGATTCTTGCCAATATAATCTCCATACCCGAGCAGATTTCAGTTTCAGAGTCGCAAGCTTATAAAGAGCCGTACTAATCAAGGTCGTTAAACTGAAATAAGCTTCTTTCTACTTGCTTTCATTGAGAACATAGCGTCAATTGATAATGGAGAATGCTAAATAAATTCAAAGGACCTGCCATGCTTCAGAGTCGAAGCCATAGTTCCCCCCATCCTTTCAGACTGTGAGGAATCTATCGGTGTACGGCTCAGCTCTGAATTGTAGCTACTAAGATTAGTAGTGGTACAGATGGGCAGACAGAATAAACTGTATAGCTTTCCCGTATTCACACAAGGCGCCAGTGATTCTGCCAGACCCCTTGTGGGGGGGTCGTCGGCCCCAAATCCTCGAGAGCACCCCTTCCAACTTTAAAATTTTAACGGCAAAAAATCTTATAGGAACCGCGGAAAACTCCATTTACACACTTCCAATTTTCACGTACCCCCCCAAACTGAAAATTCTGGCCGAATCACTGATGCAGGGCGCTAAAAGTAATGTTGATAAATCGCCTGAGTGTCTTCAAATGTCTATTGCTTTTTATATTGCTGAAAATTGTGTAGGGGTAAGTATATACATGTACGGCAAGATATGTTCCCGATTTGGCAAATTTCATAATTCCTCTTCCACACATTAAATTTGTCTTAATTCACAATCTGTTGCTTTGTGCCTTAACCAATGTTTGTACTTAATATATTAAGAAAAAAGACTAGAAAATGTCAGCATAATGAATAAATTAGAACCCGTACATAAAAATACATAACGCACGCCATTGTTGGGATTTGCTGATGCTACTATTAAAGCGATTATTCTTGTGTTCTCCAAATCCCGGCTTTAATTTACCTCTGTTAGAACCATTTGTAATCTCGTGGGAAATTTACCCCATCAACCTTCACGAGATAACTATTTCCCAGAAACTCGTACCAGAGGGAAATCACAATTGATCAGCACCAATTTCAATACGCCATGTTGTAAATACAAACACTTCGTCATTGCTTAGCTAACACTTCGTTAAGTATGGACCGCCCACTGGCCCACAAAGAATGAGTGTGGGGACAGTTCCCCTCTCCTGTAGTTTTAAAGCCAAATAATATGAACTTTCCAAATATTTGTTGTAACTGTAACGTAAAAATGAAGTGTGAATTCTATTTTTTTTAAAATATCATCTGTGCTTGCTTGATGGCGCAAGGAGCGAATATAACAATCAAAACCTGTTCTCGCGCGGGCAAATGTTCAAAACCCGCTGGCGCGGACAAAACTCGTCAGCCCGGGAGTAAATTAAATAATTCTCATGGCTCAACAGTCTGCTGTTTTATCTACAGTTGAGGCCTCGGTGGATCAGTGGTAGAGCTCTCATCTGTGACGCGCGTGGTCGTCGACTCGATTCCGGCTCATGCCATGCGGGTTTTGTGTGACACCGTGTCCGTGGGTTTTCTCGGGGTTGTCCGGTTTCCTCCCAATTTCTTCATTCCAGCAATTCATCATCCATACGTCCTCAGCCAAAGTTGCCTAAAGGCCTTGAATTCGATTCAAAAATTAAATATATACCTATACAGTTCTCCACTTTACCTCTTCCGTGTTGGAAACTAGGATATCCTTTATAGACAATCAAAACTACACAACTTTGGTTTTGGTTCGATAACGAGATGGGATATATTAATTAATATGATGTGTGATGTTGAAGCTACCCCTCCCCCATAGAGATTCTGCCGACATTTTTAGTTTGGCTTGAATTTTCCAGGGTTTTAATTTTCAACCGTAAACTTTGTGAAGTCTGGGGGTGTTTTCGAGAATTTGGAGGAACGACCCCCTCATGAGGGAAGGGGGGGGGGCTGGTAGAATCACTACCTCTTCAAGATCAAAATGTTGGCAGATGGTCAAGTCTTCACCTGGTCAAATAAATGACCCCATGCAAAATGTGGTTCATATTTGTGCAGAGTACAAACACATACATGTATTACTAGCTGATATGCCTACCCGTTGGTACGGGGACATACTGAGTTATGGTACGTTTCTTGCAGAATGCTCAAATTATGGCAGTCTACAATATTCTAATATTCGAGGGAGGAACCCGTACAAAATTTTATGGAAATAGATCCGACTGTGAGGATTTGAGAAGTTACAAAGTATTTGATATTCTAAGTGCGAAGAATTTTGCCACACCAGTGTATATCTTAGGAGGAAACATTTATTTCGGGTGATCAAATGAAGTCCCCACAGGAAACTAACTGAAGATTGGTCAGTGTGGATTTTTATAGTGGATAAATGTACATACAAATTTGACAGAATTTCAGGTTTGTATCTTGGATTTGCGAGATTTTTCATTTGATCAGTGCCTGATACAAAAGTAGTTATAATTCAATTAAGTTTAAATTAGGGGCTCCATAGTCTAGTGGTTAGAGCGTTGGACTTACGTCCGCGTGGTCCCGGACTCAATCCCCGACTGGAGTCCCACTTTTCGGCGTCCACCCAGCGTCTTAAGGCAAACTGGGGAGTCAAGTGAATAAAGACGTGACGTCCACTCGGTCCAGAAAGCCTATTACTCCGTCACTCAGGTGGACGCAATTCCACCAACCGCGGACAGATGGCGTTGGGGCAGGTTCAGGACCTTTCGGTGTAACGCCCGTGGGTATTATTCTTTTTTTTAATTTCTGATTTGTTACCTAATAGTCAATAAATTATCCTATGAAATGTTGCAACATGTTAGTATTCCCCGTTAAAAAAATGTAGGTATTGCATTTTTTTAAATATACAATTTTTTTAACTTTTTCATTTCGTTACACATTTTTTCTTCTTTCTAATTAAAAAAACTGTTTACGTTGTAAACAAAGGCAGCCTATAATGAGGTGATAGATATCCGTTTGTACTACACTTGTTGAATTCAAAAGTGCTATAAAATTCTCAATTGAAGTACGTTTTTCGCGCCCTTTTTCGCTCCATGCGTTTTATAAAATTTCGTGCTTCAATATCAGGAATTCCGCCAGGATTTTCAGGGGGGTATCTAAAGTCAAAATTAGGAGGGTGTAAATGGTGTTTTTGACGGTTTCTATCGATTTTTTACCGTAAAAATTATAAGTTGGAAGGTGCTCTCGAGGATTTGGAGGAGTGACACCCCCTCATAGGAGGAAATGGCGGAATCACTGTTCAATATTGAGTATAATATCTGAATTCCACTGATGCTCATTAGTGACACAAGTTCGAAACAAACTTTAGAGCGTGGAAGTTTTCTGTTTAACTGTATTCAAATTTAAATGATTGAAAGGCGTGAAAACATACTTGGATTTCCTGAATTCACATAGAGACCTTTGCCCTGTATGTGCAAATTTGACGAGCCAAGCTATTTTTTTTTTCCGAGATTATGAATTTAGGGCTTGTAATATATTGCTGGAAGGTGTGTATTCAGACTTCAGTCTAAAGGAATTACACTACAGAATTTATCCATACCGGATACTGATTAAAGTTATCAACGGGGAGGACGGTTCGAAATGGACCGGAGTGAACAGGAACGGTATTCCGGTTCGTGAATATCTGGAACCTTCCTATTCCGTCTCATCACTGTAGTAATCATAGACAAAAAAAAAAAAAAAAAAGTAAACAATATGGTAACGACGGTAAAGCGTTCCATTCGATGTAAATTTCCCTTTCTAGCCCTGAGTGGAATATTGCCTATGATTTGCAGGGTGTTAGCGGGTGTAGGAAAATCACTACTTAAACCATTAACTAAAAAGTATTAGAACCGTATAGTATGCGATTAAAAAGGAAAGAATATAACAGAGTCCTTAATATTCGTACTTTTTGTTTCCGCTTGGCTTGACCGTCAGTCGGAGCATGACTCTTCTGTAATGTTTTTACAGTTCTATCTCGATTTACATATTCGATGTCTGTCTATAATATTACAATGGCTATTCAATGCATCCGGTTTACGGTTAACGTTTAAAAATATTAAAATAAATATGAAATATTTGAATAAAGCGGAGATAATAAATAAAATAATAAAAATGTTATTTTCTTTAATAAAAAAATATACCATTTTGGAAAATATGGAGTAAAAAGTTAAATAAAAATTAATACTATCTTATTCAAAAGTTTCAGATATGTAAAAACAACACACTTTTTGAATTAGGAAGAACTCTCTGCAGTGGTTTTTGCTGTACTTTTGAAGGCAATAGATTTTTTTAAAAGTTAATTTTATTGATCTCTTTTTAGTGCATTTAAGAAGCGGTTTAATTAAAAAAATTAAAAAATATTTCAGGGTTAAGAAAACAGAGAATAATTTGTCAGATTTGAAGATGAGCAACCCTACTATCAGGCGTATTATGTGCCTTGAAGTCTATTTGTCAATGAGTATTAATCAAAACTTTCAACACAAAATAAAATGCTCTGTTTTGACTTTATATGTAGAAAATCTCCTATACAATCCGCAGAGAGTTTTCGCAAAATCGGTGCAACTTTTTTAAAAGTATGGCTAAATGAACATAAAAATTAGTTTACGTACTTAGCGAATTAAGAACATCTGTGAAGTTGGTTAAAAATTACATGGAGATAAGAATATGCAATATAATAACAACAACAACAATATAGAATTACTGTGCAGTGTGCATGAAACTTAATAGTGGATCGATTCTATTTTATGTGAATGGTACCAGCTGGTCTAGCACTGTTTCAATGTATTATCCTGACATTCTTGTGAAGTGATGACTGATAATAAATCAGAATGACTTGCCCCTAGGTTTGAATCTATGCTCTTTCGATTACTTCCGCCCTGTCATTTCACTTCTTTGTTGAATTTAATTTTTAATTTACATTGTTTTAACTAAACTGACTGCTCGAGAGTATAAGCTTCTCACAAGCGTAAAGGATGACGTTCCTCAAAGAGCACTTCTCCAGGGTAAAGATAGGGAAAGTAGTGGCTAGTCTTAGCCTAGGTACCATCCTGATATTCGTCTGACGCAACTGTAGAGAAAGCCTGGAAAAACTTAAGTCAGAATAGACTCGAACCTAAATGCCTCCGTGGTCTATAATCTAAAGACGCAACCACTAGACTGGGTGCTTGCTTATCTCCAAGCTCTGGGTATAACAGAAACTAGTAATACTAAGGAACACCCACTCAAAGTTACCAAAGCATCTTCGTACACTACGTACAAGGGGGAAGACTTCTTATATAGGTCTTTTATGTGAGAAATATAATAAAATTATAATCTACCATGCAAGTAACATCATCTTATAGATACGTAGTGTACAAGATTTCTAGTAAAAGTTTGTTAATGATATGCATCTCCTTGCCGACCTCGGTAGCCGTGTAGACTGGGGCACTAATCCGCTAGTTCATGAGGTTGTGAGTTCGGATTCCGCCTGGGGCATAGTGGATTTTAACTGCATTGTCTTCACGAGCCGAAGTGCATGGTTACTAAAACGGTTCATACAAAATAAAGTTTACCTAAGTGTGCGTCTCCCAGAAAACATGTTCGGACGCATGATAACATATTCGTCGACGAAATAAAGGTTCAGATGGCGAATTAATTTGGAAAATGACGGAAAGTTTAGAGAAAATCTAACTCTAAATGTAGTGACATAACCTCAAATTCTTATTAAACAACAAAAATCATCAGGTCTTATGTACTTCATAATATCCACTAAAGTTACACTTAAAATTTAACACAAGGAAAACATGTGTTACAGCCATAAAAAAAACTTACCTGCCACAGCAATTGTTACAGTGTTGCAGAAATACAAATATTAAAAAAAAAAAAAACAATCTTTCAAATCACGGATTAAAATAATCTGTATTTATATTTCTGTTATGTGACCACCACAGTCACTGGCAACAATTTCACGACTGTTAACATCACACAGACACATCTCAACCTAACGAACCCTCAAAGGAGAGAGAGAGAGACACACATCCATCTATCCTTCCCTATAGCATTTCATCTTCATTCAACGAGATCCCTCCGTCAGCAGTTGGACAACTCCCGAATTTTAATAGCGCACCTCTTTCCCCCTCCCCCCGCCCTGTCTTTCTCTTTTACTATGGCACACCAAAGGACTACTGATTAACTTTTTGAGGCTTACCTAAGGCTTCCATTGTGTCCACTGATCCTCTCTCGTTTGAAGATAATCCTGTCTCGTTAAAATGCGTGAGGCGAGGTGGTGTTAATCCCGCAATGGGCCATTCTGGTCTTCCTTTCTTGATGACAATACACGATAAACGTCGGGGGAAAAAAATCACATACACATTTCACATAATAAAAACATAAACTTTGTTCGTTTGTCTTCTTGTTTATTATATTGACTGTTATTTATTCATTATCCAGTCACTGAGAATGAGAAATTATTGTGTCCACTGCAGTTAGAACCAGACGTAAACGAAACACAACCTAGTATCAACAGTACAAGATTGGTTAAGTCAAAGTACTGGCGAGTTCGGTTCCGCAATTTTATATTTAATTTATATGGACACAAGTGGAGTGATTGTGGTGGATCTAATCGCTTAGTTTTATGGGTATGAACCAGACGCGAGATATATCACTGCTAAAGTAAACCCGCACACGACTCGTTTTTTTTAATACCCGTTGTTTCTTTATCAACTTCCGGTGCTATTGCACCTGGCTCTTTCTGGAGACGCAAAGATGATAAAAATGTCTCTCTTTTTTTTTTATCTCTGGCACAAGATTTCCTTAGAGATGAGATTTGCTCTCCCCCATGTTCCAACAAAAATTGCCGGCTGCTTCCTTCACTGAAAAATCCTCACTCTCCGTCTTTGCCACAGATTACGCCGATGTCTTCTTTTGCTCGTTCGCTTAGCTCACTTGACATATACACACATGCTCATATAGTACACACAAACATACACACACACACACATAGACATGGTCGCTCGGTTTGTTGTGTTCTCTGCCGAACATGCCAGCAGCTACTGCACTGGCTTCTGCTACTGGTGTGGTGTGGTGCTCCCGGCTACTCAACCAGACCTAAACTTGGCTTCAACACATGAGGGCCTCCGACCGCCCCACATTCAGACTTCTCCTAACTTCTCCTCTTCGCCGTCTTCTTTTTTTTTTTCTTGTGCTCTTCACAAACAAAAACTCCGCAACTCAACAGAAATCTTTGAAAAGCGTGTGCCTCCTTCATTTTCATTGCGAAAAGGAAAAAAGAAAAGGTATTTTTACTAAGACGTGCGTCGTCTTATGTACTGCTAACAGCAGACGAACCTTTGTTCCATTAACAAATCGCACAGCTGACCGGAAACGGCATGAAAGCAAAATATCTCATCAGGGATAAGAAATTATGCACTAATTATTGAGTTTACATAATAATTTCGTAATTTTTGGACGGTGTATGTATCAAAGGTCATTATTTTTAAAATATTTAATTTCTAGTGTCCCCTGTAGGTAACGCTCGCTGCCTTGTAATCAAGGGGTCTCGTGTTCTATTCCCGAAGGGGACACAAGTGGTTCGGAGCCCACGTTAAACTGTAGGTACCGTCCTTGGGACGTAATTTTCATCCAATGGAAGGCAATGGTTCTTTTTACCCAGGAATCTTCTGGTCAGGACCTGTCTTCGGGCAGAATACCCACCATAATCATGCTTCCTGACGTCTGAAAGAAGTACCG
>JAGDQP010060728.1:0-12158 GCA_022664845.1 Lepisma saccharinum
ATACACAATACCGGTCAAAGCGGTAACGTTTATCAAATGGGGTTAAATCGAACACAATAAAATGCCTATGATTTTACACTGGCATCACCTAGCTATTTACTTATGATTGACTTCACCCAGTCTGGACGACTTCACCACTTTCTCTGTTTTCTAGTAACTAACTATGCAACCTCGCACATTTAGGCTTGCTAGCCAGCATGTCACGAAATTAAATACTCTTCTACTTTTCAGTTTTTCTAACCAGAAAGCATTCTAACTAGACATAATAATAATAATTCAATCTTGCCAATTAAATATTAAAATGTGAATATTAGATTTAATTAGAAATGACATAAAGAAACCTTCTTCCTCATAATTGTTCTCTAAGTAATACTTCCTCCCTTTTTATCGCTGTAGGTGAGGTCAGCGGCGTATATTGGTGGCATGAAAGTATAGTTTGAACTTCCAATTAACTATCACGTGCGCCAAACATCAGCAGAGGAGCATTCTGGTAAACTGATTTATTCCATGGATCTGCGTACGAAGCAGGAGAGTATCGTCAAATTTCCCCATGCAAACAAACACATCCACTGACATTATTCGACGACATTAGAGACCAAAATTGGAGGTCAGCACAGTGAGGCAGTGTGTAGCGTGTTTCAGCAGAGGCGACAGTGATATTAAAGGCAAGAAACATTATCGACGGTCACGCACTGCTACCACTCCAGGATTTCAAGATTGTGTTGAGTAGATGAACCGCACAAATAATTCAGATTCAACCAGTAAACTGTGTGCTGAGCCTAAAAGCAACTTCCATAAAGTATCAGCGCTAAGTTGCAATATTGCAAAGTGGTGGATCGCATGAGTGCTTACACGGGAACAGAAAGAATACTACGTACAGAATTCACAAGACCATACATCACATTACTATTCTTGGTTTTATTGTCCTAACGCATGCACTCTATAGTAGCTGAGCAACTATGAAACAATGGGTCAATTCTACGGTGCAGTCGCTTATGGCAGGTTTTTGTTCTTTGTTAGCAAAAATACATGGTGAGTGGTGGTGAAAATGTTGAAAAATAACGTTTTCAAGGCGACACATTGCTCTATCTGTTAGTTCAAGCAAACAATTGGACGCTATAGAATTCAAGTGACTATAGAATTTATTTATCGAAACAAAATACCTTGAAGGAACGAAATTAATTATTCATGATAACACTATATTCTGTGTTAAGTGCATTTTGTATTAAGAGAATTGACGAAAACAAGATAAGTTAAGTGTTTTCGTTTTTATGTAAACTGTACGCGATCAATTCTTCTTTCATGGATATTGAAAAGTAAGGTAAAATCTCTTGAACATCGTGTATTAATACTAACGTGAAATTATAGAAATTGGTAAGACACGTAAAGTCTTTTCGAGTCTTCCAAACTTAGTTAATGTATTTTCCTTAAGTTTATTGAACGCGAATAAACATTTCAAAGAAGATATTCAATATTTCATCCAACGACGTAGAGAGAATTTTCCATTAAGAGACGAATGAGACAGAATAAAACAATATTTCGTTCTGAGAAAATATCCAATACTAAGAAAATATACACTTTAAAACATATTTCACCTCATTTCTCAATATTTGCTTTCTAAAATGACGCTATTAGTTAGTTCCTGTAATTATCAATTTTGTTCTATTCATCAAGAGAAACGAGTTGAGGGTTGAACTGATAACTTAGGCTTTTATGCAGGAAGTATTATTCCTTCCTTGATGGATAGAGTGATATACAGAGGCCAACACCCGCTGTGCAAACAAATTGAGTAGGTTATCGTGACGTGTTAAGATGTGTCATTTGCGCTGTTCTTCGTTGACAGCTGTCATTTTCCTTATGGTGCCGTCAAGACCAACATCTCAAAAGAAGCCTAATGGTATAGCTCACTGGATCGTTGAAACACGAAAATGTAAAACAAAATAGATTGCAGTGAAAGGATGCTGAAAATCAATGAATTTACAGAGTTTTGAAATAATTCATAGATTGTATTCGTTGTCGCTGGAAATAAGAGCCACAAACCTTTTTATTTGATTAAAAGAGAATCAACACTCAAAGGTTTACACGTTCCTTTAACGACTGTGGTATATATTTTTCAAAGCAACTTTTTTTGGGTAACTACGGAAAGTGTCAAGTTTCCGGAAGTTTGAGTACATCATTGCATTTTGCTTTTGATTGGAAATAGCTCCAAAACCAAAAGCACTTTACCTAGCTAAACAATAACTCAAATGCGTTCAATTGATCTTGTTAGTTATTAAAGATGTTAATAATTAGATACATTATATGTTTTATAAATACGTACTACTTGGCAATATAATTCCTCTCATTTAGTTCAGATACTAAATACTTATCGAATACGATACTACATATTAATGCCTAGTTAAAAGATGGCGCATGGTGTGGGGCGAAAATGGGGTGTATCGAAATTACAAAATGTTTAGTAATAAAAATTGTAGAGCGTCGTTGTGAAGATATATTTTGCAGGATACCAATATCGGAAAATATCCTACCGTGGCGCACAGGGAAAGAGTTTCAGGTATGCAACACGCCGTACTTGTAACAATTTTCTTCATTTTCGTGGTAGTTAGAATACAAACAGGTCCATAATTACATTATATAATCAGCATCGACTCGAGAGCTTATTAAGGTCCCTTGAGATCTATTTTCAATCTTCATAGTATTTGAAAGAAACATTCTGTGACATATTTCTTGTTACTTTAAGTGTCAATATTTGTCTATGCAGTAGATTTTGCAGTTCTTAACTTTCAGCCAGAAATAAGCTAGGACTCACGACGTGACTGTACATCGAGTCTAACCCATGGACACCGAAACATCGAACCTTATGAGACTGTTTCTCTCTATTTTATAAACTTTTACTTGTGCATTATTCGTATCTTCTTATGTTCAAAAACATACATTGTTTGTCTGTCTTTAGTTTCGACGCTCACAGAACTATCTCTTTTATAAGACCTGCGCAGATAGTTTATGCTTGCGTGACTGTATTAATAGTGCGTTCCGCTCTTTATGTTCGACAGGAGCATATCGTAGTGCCAAGCTGTTCTACCATCGCTCACTAGCTGTTAAATTCCGGGAGTCACCTATACGTTGATTTAGGAAGCAAATTCCTAAATCCTGAGCTATTTTTACAGCTAAAAATGTATTGTCAATATGTGTTTTATTAAAATACCACCAGATTGAGTCACACCGAGTGGACAATAGTAAAACAAACTTACTTCTTGTTTGTTATTAGTTCTCCTCACACTTTAAGCAGACGTGGAGTACACGTAATTGGATCATTCAATGACAAATCATCCAGTTCTAGAACAAATGTTTGCACCACAATTTTAGAAAATTTATACTTTTCGTATGGAAGCGGTTCAGAAGCACTTTAAAAAAAAATGCCCTTATTTCTTCCCCGGCTACCATATTAAGAATATAGCGGGTGGCGTTTTTACTCCCGTAGACATGTACGGAATCCTAAATACCTTTTAAAATTTTGAAGAGCTTGAGGAAGGTTGTGCAAGACGTGAAGTATAGAAACAAACACAGAGAAAAATGTGTTTAGGCAGAACAGTGCTTCAGCTGTACAGTGTGAGTACTTGATAGATGACGAGTGTGCAAAGTCTATGCATGATTGGACAACATCTTGCGGAAACACTGCTGCACAGGGGTGCGGGATGTTCCAGGATGTTCGTTGTAGTAGTCACAGACACATCATGAGTATAATAGGAAAGGCTTGAACACAGGATTCGTAAATTGGTTATATACTAACTCGGGAATGCGCAAGATGTTATCACGTCCGTACAGAATGAAGTAAATATCATGCGCTAGTATGTAGGAAAGGATCGTACGACAGAATGACTTGTAACTTCTGAAGAAGAAGATGTCGAGTGTATGAATATAGTGCGTAGCACCTGATTAATTTTAGTACCAAGCTCGTTCCCAAAACATGGTATTTGCTTCGCTAGCTAACTGATATCAGCTCATATAAAAATGTTTTAACCAACAGAAAAGAATTAATAGTAGTCCACGTTGCGATTTGAATCCACGACCCCACGCTCCGAAGTCGACTCGGTCAAACCACTCGGCCACACCGCCAGTACAACAACAGCTGATCTTGCTTATATATTTGGACTGCTTACTGAGGGATTAAGACATTGGATGGCTGGCTTTAAGGTACTGGGTTTATATCTCATACGGTTTTAGTTTATTTTATTTGTTTCATTGATAATTATATTAAATTTGTTTCTTACTACATATTAATAAATACTACCTTTTGAATCTTACATACATACTCATCATTTTATTGCGTCGTTTTCGTGTTCAAAAGATGAAAAAAATATTTAAACAATTGAAAATTCACCTAAAAATACGTGTACATACCCATTGAAATGGGCTACCATCAATCCCATCGTTTTTGAGCTGAAATTTATCAACTTTTATAATATGAAATTTCGCCCTTAAAGAGTGTCGAGCGGAATTTTGCTCTCTTGATTTAGTGTGTAGACACGAGATAACGCTTTCGTAATTCTTCAAAATTGTAAAGTAAACATTACTTCATAACCTCAAATTGAGTTCCATTTGCTCCTGTAGAATTTTTGATCACCGTATTCCTGTGCTTCATAACCTGTGTTATGATCAGAGATTCCGCCAAGATTTCCCGTTTAGGGGTGTAAGGTCAAAATTAGAGGGTTCTATCGATTTTCGATCGCAAGATTTATGAAGTTGGGGTTGTTCTTGAGGATTTGGGGAGGGTGACATGGGTGGTGGGGTTGCGGAATTACTGGGTATGATCTAAAGTGTGTAAATATTTATAAAATCAAGACAATATGACACAGGTAATGTTGTTCTTTTTCAAACAAGGTAAAGACATTATAAAACAAAACTCTTACGTGCGACACAAATTCGAAATTATGCCAAATTCGAAATCAGAACCCCCAAATTAGTAAATAGGGAAAATTCTTGATGTTAGGGATTTTTTAAAAAATAAAGTTGTTTTCTGTAATTACCGGTTCTGGATTGAATTAGACGGCTGGCCATATTAACTGAGATGTCCACTTTTTCCCCTTAATTAAATCAATTACGTATTGTATAGTGTTAAAATTGGCAGCGTAAATTATTTCTCTGAGCTTGGCCTTTTATTCAAGTGTTGGAATGAAATTTAAAAATTTCTTTAAATTGACATTTTCCACCTGTTTTATTTAAAATGGAAGTTTCAATAAGTGAATGGTCATTTAGGAGATTTGAAACGACGACCTCACATTCTACTCTAAAGTAATCATTTCTGCGCGTTATTCCATTACGCCACAGAGGACGCTTTAGTGTTTAGCGCAATTACTGTGCATTTTCCTGTATTGGATGATGGTTCAATATCGAAACTTGAATATATGTCTTGATAAACGCAATTTAAAGTTACATTGTTATTTCTATCTTGATTGGAGTGTGCATTTTAATTTTTGTAACATCAGCGGATGTAAACTTATTATTATTTACTGAAGTTCTTTTCCTAGTTTTTGAACTCTGCTTTGGCCTATGAAGTAAGTTTCATACATTCATATTTATGATTGATAACTATAATATAGTGTTGTAAAGAGTTGCTTTGCCTTATCCAGGATTGGAGAAAGAGCTAGAATGTGTATATAATTGCAAACTAGGGGCATGTCTCTCTCTTCATAGGTCTCTCCAATCACTGCATTTGTATATTCACGAAAAAACGAAAGCGTGAACAGATATTTCTTACTTGTTCAGAACTGATTAATAGGAACGTTTCGTGTATGGTGTGTTGCCTATGTTCAGTATTCTGCATTTCAGAAACTTTATTATCTCATTGTATGTGAATTGAAAATGGTTATCGTTGTGTGTTGATTTGCTGAGAGCAAAGGTTAGAAAAGGTGACTGAGTTAGTTTATGGTTGCAACGCTGGTTGGTTTGGTATTTACCAAGGAAACAAAGGAGGGATGTTTCAGTTATTGTATTTGTAAGGAACTAGTATTACTAAGATATTGTCCTATCGTTCTAACGTTCCGAAACAATTGTCATTGAGAAGAATTGAGGATTACTTTTATTTGAGATTGTGGTGTGTGTAATGCCGAGTGAGTCAAGGTGAGGGAGGTTAGTTGTTATGTTTGGAGAAGTTCTGTTGAGTGTGATTAGTTTTTGATTTGGTCAATTAGTGGAGTCTTTGTATCTGGTGTAGTAAAAAGTAATCCATTATTTTTGCATGACATTGAAGGCTTGACTTACCATAATTAGAATGATTCGATTTAGGTCACATATGCGCCGTTTTGTTCGATAACGTGTTGCCATTTGGAATGTGATATCATGATGCCTCTCTCATAGAAGCCCTTGTCCCTATTGGCAAAAAATTGAGACAGTCGATTTTCACAAGCCTCTCTTGAAGAGAATTTTTCACCAGCAAACGTGTTCGCCATGGACAGGAACAGATCGTAATCACTCGGTGCCAGGTCCGGACTATAAGGTGGTTGCATAAGAACCTCCCAACCAAGCTCCCGAAGCTTCTGGCGAGTCACTATCGATGTGTGTGGCCTGGCGTTGTCCTGGTGGACACAATTCCTCTCCTATTGGCCAAAGCTGGGCGATTGCTGCCTTCAGACGGTCCAATTGTTGACAGTATAGTTCCGAGTTAAGGGTTTGGCCGTAGGGGAGCAGCTCATAGTAGATAATTCCCTGCCAATCCCACCAAACACACAGCAAAACCTTCCTGGCCGTCAATCCTGGCTTGGGCACCGTTTGCGCCGGCGCACCGCGCTTCGACCACGACCTTTTTCGCGTGACGTTGTCGTAAGTGATCCACTTTTCATCACCAGTCACCAACCGCTTCAGAAATGGGTCGCTTTTGTTGCGATTCAACAGCGATTCACAGATGGAAATTCGGTCCATGAGGTTATTTTGCCTTAACTCGTGTGGCACCCATACATCAAGCTACTTTGTGTATCCAGCCTTATGCAAAGGGTTCCACATTGTTTTTTGTGCAATGTTTATCTCCTGGGCAATCATAACAGTGCTTACATGACGGTCGGACACGACAATGTCCATGATTTTATCGACATTTTCGACACTTGGCCTTCCAGTGCGTGGTACATCTTTGACGTCAAAATTACCGAAACGGAATCGACGATTGGCTGTTACAGTATCAGGAGCATAAAAACTATTCACATTTGCAGCCGCCTGGCTTGCGTTTTCGCCTTTATCGAAGAAAAACTGTAAAATATAGCGTATTTTCTCTTTGCTAGTGTCCATTTTGACGCGCGCTCACACAACACTGAGTCAACTCATCACAACTATCTAAACAGTGTTTGTGGTACACAATCTCATCGTTTGAACGCCATTTCGTTGAACCCGATCGGACTTATACAACGCGAGATACAGATCACTGAAGCCATCTATTGGCAAAATAATAGATTACTGTTTACTACACCAGATACGTTTTCGTAATTGTGTGAGAACTGAAATAAGTGTGATTCCTGATTCAGATTAGTTGTTTTTAAAGGGTAATGGATATCGGGAGTTAGGATCGATGAGCTATTGCACTAATAATAAATTCAAATTGTTTTTCTGTTGGCATTAATTCTTAACTAAATACGATTGTTTATAAAGCCAGATCGATAAATATGACAGATTTCGAGTTTTGTGTAAATTAGTGAATAAGGTCTAGTTCCGAAATATCGAACTTATTTTGAGTTGAATTGTAACATTTTTAGCTTTATTAAACGTTTTCGAAGTTAACAGCTGGTAAAAGACATTAAATAAGGCCTGATAATATAAATTTCGTAGACTATTAATTTTCTTTTAAGTCATAAACTGAATTGGGATGTTTTAAATCCCTTCCCTTTAAATTTCAAAATTGTTTTATGTTTCTTGTTTCTAGGTGGCTTATTTCCTGAATTGATATGAATAAATATATTTCATTCTGGGGCTTAATAGACGTTCTCATTTCAATAGGAAGGAATTGTCCATTTTGAAATAACTTTTTTAAGCCAATAGCGGGTTAGAATTTAATTTTGATTGAAATGATGTTTTGTTATAAAGTTTAATCGTTTAATGTTGCGATATATATATATATATATATACAATATATTGATTATAGCTGCACCAGAATTCTTTTTATTATTTTGTTTAGTGTTTAATTTTAAAATTGACAGCGTAAATTATTTCTCTGATATCGTCATTTCATGCAAGTGTTGTTGGACTGAAATTTAAAGTATTTATGTAAAATTGACTTTTTTCACCTGTATTATTCAAGATGAAAATTTTAAAAACTGAATGGTTATATAAGTGGACTCGAACCGAAGACCTCAGATTCTACTCTAAATCTCTAAATATTCGGTTACGCCACAGATGACATCTTAGAATTTAGCACAATTACTATACATTTCGCCGGTTTTGAATGATGGTTCCATTTCGAAACTTAATCTAGATTTTTGTCTTTATAAACGCAATTTAAATTTACATTTTTTTTATTTCTCCCTTTTTTGGAGTGTGCATTTTTAATTTTTACAATTCAAGTTGGTGTAAGGCTTATTATTATTTACTGAAGTTGTTTTATAGTTTTTGAACTCGTGCTTTCAGACGAAGAAATAAGTTTAAGTAACGGACACCATTTTAGTGCATGAAAGATTGAAACGACAGTCATCCTTACTCAGCCATAATCATCATAGTTATGCTTGTCTTCAACCACCAGCATCATGGTGTTGGTATGGCACAATACGGCCAGAACTTATTCAACCAAACAAACGCTAATTTTAAATATATGATTGATGGTGAAAAAGTATAGACATTAACCTTTTGCAGCGAGTAATTCTCTACTCGCTACTGAAAACGAAAAATACCCAGATAATCATATGAAAAGTCCTTGAGTTTTCCTCATTATAGTGAAACAAGTAATACTAAACATTCTGCAAAACTAAACTGAGAATTTATAGCAACGTTAACAAAATGTTTAACAGGGTACAGTGCGTGACAAAAACTTTACTTATTATGAATTCTTGTACGAAGAAAAACTCAAAAACAAAGAAATTGGAAGTGGCGTTTAACGAACTCCACAGGCACATAAATCAATTAGTTTACAATACTGCTCTTGACTGGTGAAAAGAACCAATTAATAGGTATTAATTACAGTTGCAGGTCCATACATTGAAGCAAAAAGAAATCAATGAAGGGTGTTCCTAGTAGGCGCTACTTTCAAATTGTGTATATCGAATCCTATAAACTGAAACAACAACATTGCTATTTCAAATAAGCCGCGTTATCAGATTAAAACATCAATCCAACAATCCTAGGAAAGCATAGCTTAATAGATAATAAAAGTTAACTTTATTGTGTACAATCTTATATTTTCTCTATGTCTGTCTGTTGACAACTTTCTACTCAGGAATTACTAGGGCCACGAAGGTGGTTGAGTTGTTGTTCGAGAGGTCTCCGCGAAACTTCACCAACGACATATCTAATCCAACGATTATCTAATGCAAATTTGACGCTGGCTTCGTCTTATAACAGTCACGTGCCCTCTGGTCAGTGTAAAAATAGCAGTTATTGATGGTTCTGTGAAGATCTTACCTAAAACTACTACGAGAAGAGATGGTGAGACGACTCGCTGAAGTAGAACCGCAGTTTGGTGACGACTACGTGCCACAAAAAACAACGGGGCTTGTAGTGGTCCGTCGGAGTTCCCAAGGGCCGTTTTGCACTGTTGCTGAAGGTTGACGGAGAGACCAATTGTTAAGAGAATAAATATCCCCGGTAGGAGACCGATTCCCTCTATGGCCTGTCGAATGAGAGGTAAGCACCCAAATGTATGTCTTCTTAATGAGCGAGAGGACAGCGTCTTTGTGAGGACCTCTTGGTAGGAGACCTGCTTGTACGGCGGAATAACTCTGAATGAGAGTCCAGTCCCCTGGTTTAGGGATATCTCTGTTGAAGAGACTACTACACCCAATTATTCGCCTCTTAGAGTGAGAGACTGTTTAGTTGGCGGGAGCCTCTCAGAAGGGGGAATCATTTATTCAAAATGACCAACAATTACTTGTTGAAGCACAATTAATGTGCCTTACTTAAAATCACTCTGGTTTACAACACCACCACGGTAAGTATATCTGGACATGCACATTAACTTTTTACAAGTATTTATTTCTCACTCGTAATTACTTATTATACAAATATTTATTAATTGTTGAACTCTCTTCCCGTCTTAATTACGAATAATAATAACTTCAAGACTTCGTTTGTTTTATTTTCAACGTTTATGTTAAAAGTTAATTTCGAGTCAAAAATGATACCAAGATCCTTAACTACGGTAGGTCTGTTGAGTAAAATTTTATTAATGGAATAATCAAATTGATGAAGCTTTGCTGAAGTTTTATGCAGTCTCCGATAGAGTTGACTTATATATATATATATATATATATATATATATATATATATATATATATTGATGTCATCAGCATATAACAATTTTTCCTTATCATGCACATAATCAGGAAGGTAATTAACAAATAAGAGGAATAATAAAGTTTCTAGGTTCGAACCTTGAGGAACTCCTGAGAATGCAGAATGTTCATATAATTTGTATTCTTTATAGACAATGATTGCTTGCGATTTGCTAAGTACGAATAAAGGCGCCTAATCAGAGTGGGTGAGAAATGATGATGATTTATTTTTTCCAGTAATTTATTGTGATTAACTCTGTTGAATGCTTTCTCAAAGTTAATATAAATCACTTCGACTTGTTTGCCTTCATCCAACGAATTTGCTATGTAGTTTGTAAGAACTGCTAAGTTTGTTACCGTGAATATCTGAGAAACAAAGATGTACTGCGTAGTTGAGATAACGGGTTGAATATGGTTACTATTTCTCTTGTATAAGATTTGTTCAAATACTTTTGCAAAAGCTGGTAATATTGCAATTGGTTGAAAGTCATTAATGTCTCTACTAGTATTAGATTTTGTGATAGGACAAACCAGGTAGATTTCCATTTGTCGGAAAAGTACATGTTTTTATGGATAAGTTAAATGCTATCTGCAGGGCATATTTAAATATATAAACACATCCCTTAACTACATATGAAGGTAGGCCATCAGAACCAACTGTCGTCTTCGACTTTAAACTTATGATAGCATTTTCAACTTGTTTTAGTTGAATTTGATCAATGTACAGTGTCCCTATTTCATCATTTCTATTACTAAGAGCATTACCTTTAAATTATTATATATTTGAGAGGAGGATAGAAATACCAATTGAAAGTACTGAGTGAATGCACTCCCTATTTCTTCATTTCTAGACAGCTCCTGACCTTTAAATCATAATTTATTTGGCTGGAGGTGCCTTTATTACTTTTGATAAAATTTTATAGTTCGCTCGAGTTGGTATTGAAATTATTTTCAGAATTAACTATAAAACTCTTATAGGGAATTCTAATGTTTTTTTCTTAATTTCCCTACATATTCTAGCAAAGGTGTTGAGTTCATAGTTTTTACTCTGGATTGCTTATGATAATATGCCTTAACCAATAGGATTGGTGAACCAAAACGGATATTTTGAAACAGTACTTACTCTACGGACAACACCTGTCAAATATTTCATATACAATATCATAGAATTTACTCACTAAGACATTAACAATCCGATACATTTGTAAGAATTCCCAATACATAGCTTGTAGTTCCTGATAAAACATCAGAAAATTTGCTTTCCTAAAATTGAAATAATAAGTGTTACATTTCTGCTTTATTTTCTTGACCTTTCTGTTACCTATGTCTATTATTATAGCTGGGTGATGGATATCTTCCGGTACCAACAGTAACAATTCTCTAATAGCTTCAACATTTTCAAAATTTGACAGAACTAGATATAGTGTACAATTATTATTATTGGTATCATTGCTGAACGATCACAAATCATAAAAAGTTATAAAATGATATACATTTCTACACTTTACTGATGTGCTTTGTTCAAAATCAAATTCGGTAACGGTTATCTCCGGTAGATTTAGATCACCAATGAGGAGAATAGAAGTACCTTGTGGACAAGTGGATTCAATGCATAAAAATAGGTTATCACACAAATCTATGCCTGAACCCGGTTCAAAATATACAACACAGATAAACATATGTTTCCCCATTACA